>PNEQ01020849.1:0-14310 GCA_003012365.1 Medauroidea extradentata
TCTCACTGTCTTCAACTGAGGCTGAGTATATTGCACTGAGTTCTGGGGTAAGTGAAGTGTTGTGGATAAAGAGTGTTTTGATGGAGCTAGGTGTTGATGTAGAAGAGCCTGTAATGATTTACGAAGACAATCAGTCTGCTATATATGTGGCAAAAAACCCTGAAAACCACAAGCGACTTAAACACGTGGATATCAAGTAACATTTTGTTAGAGATGTGGTTAGTTATGGAGTGATCGCCCTCAACTACATCAAGTCTGATGAACAGTTGGCAGATGGGTTTACCAAGCCTCTTGGAAAACTGAAGTTTGAACAGTTTGTGTATCTCTTAGGTCTTAAGTTAAAATAATTTGTACCCTAGATTAGCAGCCAGTTGTGTATGTTTGATTGAGAGGGAATGTTAAAGATACAATCAAACGTTTGTGTTAATAGCACTAGTCAGTATTCTTAAGTTGGTATTATTGACAGATTTTGTAGTTAAGAGTAAGAAAAGAAAAAGAGAGAAGAAAGGATGTAATGTGTATGGAAGTAAAGAGGACATGTTGTCTCAGTGATTGTGTCTTTTCGTTAAGTAATTCTCGTCTCCAGTGAATGATATTAATAACAACATATACGTTTTCCTAGCATTTTTATAATTTTTATCTCATTTTGACTTTGTCACTTTTGGCAGTAAACCGACGATATATCATCTCACTAATCTCAGGTTTGGGGCACCAATTACGTTTCCGCGAAACCTTTATCCTCTGAAACTTTGTAATGTCAATAAAGTTAAAGTGAATATTTTGAAAATATATAATTGAGGGCACTGTCACCAATGGTTGTGCACAGGGTAAACAGATGCTTTACATACGATTAACCTCTTACCTTAGGTGTCTGTAATTACCCCACAACGTCAAATAGGCAGGGCTATAAATAAGGCAAAGGCGAAGTCGCTGTTAGTGGCAGGGACAAACTTAAGACTGCTTTTCGCGTGGACAGCTATAGCTACTTATCCTGCTGCAGAATTAGTTCAACTAGCCGCTTGGACATTCTAACACTTGATGACTGAAGTACCAATCTTGTGTACAAAGAGGTTTTTAAATTTAAGTAAATATTATCAGTTACGTATAATACTCGCAAGCAAAGCCGCGGGGGACTGCTAGTATGGTATAAAGATCAATGGAAGAGTGATCAATAACATCTGATATACTGATGATACTGCTATTTTAGCAGATGACATTCAAGACCTCCAGCACCTAGTCAACAAACTTAACTTTGTTGGAAATTCCCATAATCACAACATCAATGTAAAGAAAACTAAATGGATGGTAGTTAGCAAGCAGCAATTTAGCAAGGCTGTAGTCTACAGCAGCAACAAAACGATTGATAGAGTCCATAAGTTCAAATATCTAGGTTGTACAATCACAGAGAGTTTAGACTTGGACAAAGAAGTAAAAATAAGGTGTGGTTAAGCTCAAACAGTATTCAACAACATGAAAAATTTACTTTGCGACAGATCCTTATGCTTGAGCAATAGACAACATGTTGTACAATGTTACAGCTATCCAATTATATTGTTTGGCATGGAAGCAGCAACTTCAATAAATGGCAAATTGAAAAACTGAATGCTGCAGAGATGTGGCTGAATAGGAGAATGTTGAAGGTATCATGGATTACAAAGACATCTAGTAATAGGGTTCTATAAATGGCCAATACGGAACAAATTCTGATTGATTGGTCAAAACAAGAAAAATAAAATACTTCGAACATGTTACCAGAGGACAGAAGTACAAAATTCTATAACTTATCATCAAAGGGAAAACTGAGGAGAAAAGGAGCGCAGGTAGACGAAGCACAGATTGGATTCAGAACATTAAGGACTGGACCGGTATACACTCGGTTCAGAATCTCATACAGGATGCACAACAATGTATACTATAGCTACCACAGATGATCACATGCACTCTTGTAGAGTATTGCACTTAGAAGAAGATGAAGAAGCAGAATAAGAAGCAGAAGAAGAAGAAAAAGAAACATAAGATAATACATCTACATACTTTGTGCCAAATTAATTTTTTAAAATTAATTTACAGAACTGTTTGTATTTATACACAATGTTTCAAAAACAATTGAGAAACTTTATTTGCTGTAACTCACATGGGGTACAAGCTTACTATAAACAACAACACAGAAGTATAAAACATGGCATTTGAATGAATGAACAGTAAGTTTTTGGTTTTGTAGCAAAGGGTTACGATAGTTTCAACATGTTTAGCTGTTATAAGGAAATAAATTTTACAAACATTATTGACATGAGCTGATGAACGTAGTTAAGAGAGTAGAAAATTTATACATTTGGATATGTGACTGTCTGGGTAGTTACAATTTATTGATCAAAAACAAACTATGACTGATCTTGTGTATACAAACAGTACTTTTCATGTTTCTCTATGTCGTCATTATTTGCTGTAATATACAGTACATTTAACTCAAAACACATAATTATATTAATAAATAAATACTAATATTTCCAATGCAACTACATATTTATTTTAAGTAATATTTTACTATACTGTACAGTATTGAGTATAATGAATGTGAAGAAGGCTTTGGGCCACTAGGTTAATCAATTAATTAAGTAGACAGTAGGTTTAGGCACTCACAGGTTGGTACTTCTTGACAGGACTAAACACATAAAGAAGGACGAACACATATTGTAGCACGAGTTGTGATGTTTCACTGGCTTAGGCCAGCAAAATATTGCACAACCGTGCATTCACACAACAATACGCATTCGTCCTTCCTTATGTGTGTGCCACTATCAAGTCGTACCAGCCTGTGAGTATCACAACCCTCTGTCTACTTATTTAATAAGTATTAGGTACAAATGGAATATAGTCCAAATACAGTTACCATGCACTGTAAAAATTAAGAAAAATAATTTAAAAACCTTAACAATAACTGCCTTTAGATTGACACCTGTGCGACTCGGCATGATGCCGTGCCGAAAGTATAATTTTACACGCTACTTGTGGTCACATATGCTAAATTCACAGGCAGAAATGACTGCGACCTTTAAAGATATCATCTTAAATGGAGAACTTTATGATTTGAACCTAAAATACTGCATAAAGTAAATGGTATAACAAATCTTGGCATACAGAATCGAGATACGAATACATTTTATGGATGTTGATATAAATTATGAACATAGGTTAACACACGTTGTGTATATTCCTATTTGGAGTTGAGAAATTAAGTAGTAAGTATGTCATAATACTTTGGTAACTGCCACGGTTGTAAAGTCTTGATAAAGTCACTGAAGTCATTGGACTATAATTAAGGTTGAATGACCGACCATTCTGCTCTTTTCACTCTCCCATACGTAATGAAGCACACTGACTACCAAGGAATTGGCTGAACACAATTTTGAATGAAAGTAGTTTTACATGTTACAACCCATTCAACGTACATGGTGCCACATAGCACGGGTAGCTATGCAGTCTCAGTGTTAGACTAGGCATTATACAGAAGGGAGCAAAAATAATACCAATACATCAAATACAAAATGAGCACGTATCCTTAAGAGCAGAAAATACAAAGCTGAAGTTGCTCACATACACTGTGACCATAGTTCAAATGTCAACAGACTTATAAAATGTTACATTTAACCACATGCACAGCAAAATTGAGAATGGGATCTTGCAGTACACAAGAGTGACGCATAGAGGGAAGATAACTAGAAGGTTCCGGTAAACATATTTGTACAGAACTACAAAGTTCTTTGAATGTAAGAGCTAAAGTTCTATGACTGACAAAGCAAATTTTACATTGCAACAAAAAATACTTCTTGAATCAAACTGCAGAAGAACATTTTAAACAAAACACTATTTGGTCAAATACAGTATATACAATCAAAGAAGGTAATGTAATTAGTAGCTGACACATCTGAGCAACTTAAGAAAAAAATTCCTTGAGGAGAAGTGAATTCAAGGAAAATTGTCATCGTTCAATATTGAGGTGTGTCACACTAGTACAAAACACTCCTTTCTCATGATAGAGTTAAATATTACAGCTACATGATTTACATTCACATGACATTTTTAATATTTGTTGCAAAAACCCATTCAGTGTATGGTTAAGTACAAGAACAAACACAAACTTGCACAACTTATTAGCATTAATTTTAATTAAATATTGTACACATACTTGTTGGGTCTTCCTGGACTTTAACCATGCTTAGTGACTGTACTGAAGATAATGACACAGGTGAGTCAATATTGTACAAGAGATGGCAGAGACAGTTGTGTCTCACCTCTGGCTGATAGCTGAATGACTCCTCCTGGTGAAGCGTCTGCAGCAACAGATCCAGTTTGTCTTTGAGCACCTGGCACTTGTCACTGAACTGTTGGTCCCCTTGCCCTATGCTCACTTCTGCAGCACGCACTATGAAGTCCTTCACTGTCTCACACAGCACTCTGCAACACCCACAAAACCCATTCAAAAGGTTGGGGATAAAACAGGCAATGAGATTTGGAGATGAGGGGTTGCAAATTTCAACAAAAAATTATTTACCTTAATAAATTTCCCAACCAAGTACAGCTAGATCATTTGTATGTGAATTCTAACCCTAGTTCACTTTTCTTGATATGTACTTGTTGTACTTCACACATTACTGATTAAAAAGTTACACACAGTTAAATACCATTTGAGAAGAATAAAGGCTTCTGTTTATATAGTTAAATGCATTTTATGATGGGGTGGTTATCATCACGACTGCCCTTATTCCCATCCTTTTGCCCTTAGGTCCGCCTTAGAATAAAACAATCTATCTGACTTCACCTGCTCATTGGCTGAAGGGCACTGCAAGACAATTAAAGCATGCTGCCACAGTTTGACAACCCAGACTGTTTACTCTGTTACATTCCTCATGTGTGTCGAGTGTGTTCCAGACAGTGGCCCATTCAATCCTACTTGCTATTTTCCCGAGAGTAGAAGCTGGCATGGAGAACCTACTATAAGAGTTTCCAGAGCACAAAGAGCTCACAGAAAAACCGTTTACTAGGTTCTGTAACATAAAGGAACAGTATAAGTTTTTTGAATATTTTCTACTTGCCAATCATTTAGGTTTTACAATTAGGTATTCCCATTTATGATAGAAAAAAAAATAAATAAGAATTTACAGGAATAAAATTCTAAAAACGAGAACACATTAAAGTCATGTCAGTAGTAGTTATCAAATACTTTGAGTGAATTTTTTATCATGCTACTACACAATGCAAATGACCATGATTCTACAATGCAATAAATTCAGAACAGTGACAGTAGGTCAGACAATAAACTCTAGTAACCAGCATTTTGTACTCACTTGGCAGATGAAATGATGACGGAGTGCTGATCCGATTGCAGTATCTTGGTGAGGTGGGATACGAGGGAGTCCTCATACGCAGCGATGGTAGAGGAGGGCTCCATTTGGGAAAGCTTGCGAGCTGGGATAGTGATACTACGCTCAAATGTCATGATGCTCCACCTGCATAAACACATCTATATTCTGACAAGCCACTCAACATCAGTTACATTCATTATATATATATATAAACCACATTACTTCAGGGGAAAAAAGTCATTATTGTACAAGCATGCATGATAATTTCAACATAAACAATGTTACATTAAACATGGTTATAGGTCATTCAGGGTAAAGAAGGCACACTTTGAGGCTTCCCAATAATAAATAACCACTAATGAACATACTGTATTTCATTGAGACCTCACGTACATATTAACCTCAGAGAGCAATGGAATCTACATAGGCCTACTTTGTTTATTAGTCACATGACAATAATTATATCAACAAGCAGTGCAAACACAGAAATTGACTGCCCTAAAAAGTGTTCAATTTACCATGAGATAATGTCTTTGAATGTTTCTTGCAATAAGGACAGAACTTCTACAGAAAAAATTATGCCTATTCATTTAACTCATTACTTCATTTTAAAAATGTGTGTTGTACACCAGCGACAGTTTAAAAACAAACTTAGAAAGAAATAAACATTTTATTTTTATTTTTAATGGGTTCTAAATAGGGTGGCTATCCCGAAATCCAAAATATTCCAACATTTGAAATGCTAGTCCCAAGGATTTCTGATAAAGGATTGTGCACCTGTACTGAAAGTTTAACTCATTAAAATTTAGACATAACACTGTAGCAGTGGCAAACAACGGCAAATATCTTAAAAATGTTTACAAATAATATTTCTACAAACATCTTATATGTGAAGTAGGCTTCAGCATATCTTTAATTCCTTGTCACACTGAATATAATACTACACGATTAAACGAATATATTGCAAACTATAAACATCTGTCAATAACACCACTAAATGATTTATTTTAATTGTGTTTGTCCATTTTAAAATAGTGGTGCATAATGAGCAGTCTGTTTCTATAACAGCTAGATCTAAAGGACTCTTGACATGTTCAATTGCAGTTATAAAATGTAAATAAATGTGTGAATTTTGGTCTACATCATACTCGAAAAACAATGCTGCTATTGCCACTAATAAAACCACAGACACAAATCTTTAAGCACTTATAGTTACGTTCAAACAGTCACAAAGTCATTATCACGGAAAAAATATATAAAGAGCCAACCATACAGACAGCGAGGCAAGCATTGTTAGTGTAGAATTATACACAGAAACAGTAAATGATTATTTACAAAGGTTTATTTCAATAGTGCTCACTTTATTCAAAACCGCCAGTAGTTATCTTTACCCTCTAAATCCTCAAATACCTGTACAACTTTTGACGTAAAATAAATGTTAATACAATGGAAATATTTAGGAAAGATGGTTACACAGTATGGGTGAGTCTTACAATCAACCACTATCTTATATCACAGCAACAGATGGGCTACAACTGAAGAATAGTGTGAGAAAAAAAGAGAGTCTCAAGTCTCACCTGTCCAGCATCTTGGTGGAAGCCATCTCGTACCTCTCGAGCAGCTGAGGCAGGTGTGTGTCATCGTCACACGAACTGCCCCAGCCCAGGACCCTCGCCAAGTCATTTCCTGTGCCCAGGGGCAGAACTCCCAGCTGACACTGCTTCTGCAACATCAAGAGACACCCTCTCTATGCAGGTCCAAATTTCCTATAAGGCCAACCTAGATCGTGATCTAGAGCACAGGTCTGGAAAATAATGCAGATCAAGTGAAATAGATTAAGTATGTCGTATAAAAGATTATAACATTCATATATGTATTTGGGTTGGGCGAGGGCACACAATTACATTCATAGGGCATAAAAAAGTGTACGTCTGAGCCAGCTATACACAAAGAGGATCTGCAGCCATGAACCTAGAGCAAACTGTAATAAATTAAAAAATACCAGATATTAACATTGGGTAACAAAGTGTAGAGAAGTACACAAATTTAACAACAAAACACAACCAGTTCACCTGTAACCAGCGGTACAGGTCAGTGGGAAGAGGAGGGGGTTAGGTGCATCACCAGATAGGGCCTACATCCTTATTGCACATTCTACCAACACTGAGCTGTAGATATAAAAAAAAATTAGAAACTATTGGTTAATCAATGAATATAACATTATTAAAACTACTCTCTGTGCTAAAAGCTATTTTACTTCTAAAATAACTAGCTCAAAAGCTATTCTGAAATGATCAATTACAGCAATATTTTGATGTTTTTTTTTGTATGGTATCCATACATAAATTTAAATTAAATGATTCATGCTCACTCATCACTGCTCATTG
Organism: Medauroidea extradentata; assembly: GCA_003012365.1. Classification (NCBI taxonomy): domain Eukaryota; kingdom Metazoa; phylum Arthropoda; class Insecta; order Phasmatodea; family Phasmatidae; genus Medauroidea; species Medauroidea extradentata. The sequence goes on from PNEQ01020849.1 coordinate 7,751, forward strand.
TTTATTGTTTATTAGACACATGTTAAAAGCTAGTAATTTTGTAATAGCTCAGATTATAGATAATAGATTATTCATAGCGATTTTCACATCAATTTCAATAGCTTTCACTTTTTTTGTGAAATTAATGTATTAATATAGCTGTTTAGGTTTCATTAATGTGTTAAATATGGTGAGAGCCTTAATTTAATAGTTTTAAAAGTTATATACCGGTAAGTCAACAAACAATGATACAACATGCCAAAATAATAAACAAAATTAAATTTTGAAATATTGAAATAATACCACCAAAAAACAAAGCAAGTTTATTTTTAACCAAAACATCAGTTTCCTCTTTAAAGTGCAAAATAGTAGGTACTATAAGCAAATAATTTCATTCATATGGATAATAATCAACACAAATACCTCATTTTATTTCCACCAAACTAGTATTAGAATCTTTTTAAACTATTTAAGTCATTATGTACCCCAAAATTTTATTGGATGGTAAATTTTTTAATCTACATGTTTGGTAGATTCACAATCATTGATGGCTGCTGGACAGGCTCCAAATAAGAAGTTTGCTCAATATGGAAGTGCTAACTCTATTCTTGCATACTTGTTGGTTAAAGGCGTAAATGTGTTTAAAATTCAATTAAATAAATAACCCATTGGGTGCATTGTAAAATGCCGCCTAAAATTTCACACTCTGCGTAGCACGCCTGTAAGTTATGAAAGGAAATGGCTACAGAATTAGGGCAATAAACATCTAACAATCCTTTGCTTTAAACATGTGGTCAGGATCATTATTGTCACAGTCTGCCAGACACACAGGCTACAATTAAACACCAATGTTTTAGCCTTCTAATACTAACTGGCACACTGATTGTTTGCTTTAAATTCTATCCCCAGTAACTTGACCAACAGATATCTGTAGATACGTTATACCTTGGATGATCAAAATGCATATAAAACACTGTATCTTAATGTCACATGTTTTCTGCACAATCAGATACTTTTGTATCAATTTTATATACTGTACCGTATTCCTCTGTTGGAGTACAGCTCACTTTCATTTCATCCGATAGTGTGCATGGTATACTGATTAGTATCAAAAAATTGAAATACACACCTCTAATTAGTAATACCTAGATCTTTATTGTACTGAGGGAATAGTCCTAATCTTCTACCAAATAAATGCAACAACTCTTAAAAATGTATTCCGAATCACAGTATGTGCAGTTTGAAATAAACATCACACATGTAAGATGGATAGCCAGACTTTAAAAAACTTCTAAAAAATATACATTCCAGTTGTGAGAAAACTGCTTGTTAGTAAAGAATGGAATAAAACACGGAAAAATCAGTGGTAATCTACAATCATAAAAAATTCTTTTGAAACTAAAGAGATAAAAATTTGGAACTTTAATGTTCAGGGAGACTCAGACATTACACATGTTTGTTTTTTCCATTCTACAGTTTCACAATGCCAAAAGGCCATTTAGAACTAAAATGTGACACAGATATCACTCAAATTAAGGTCAAACTCTTACTCACATGCATGCTTAACCTATCTATTTCAGACAGCACCCAGCCGATGGAGCCATCACCACTGCATACTAAAATACGGAATGGATCGAAGTGTCGGAAGAGCCGTAACCTGGGTATGAAAAAAATAACAATTTATAAAAAACATTTTGCATTGCCCACATAAACTTGAGACATACTATCATAGGTGCTTTGTCACCTATGAACAATTTGTTAATTATTTATTAGCAAATAACATACAACTGTTATTATTATACCATGCACAGCATATTAGGCTATTAGCATTATTTTTAAAGGTTTGCCTACAATATCAATTAAAGTGTTACCACATACTGGACCCAAAGGATAGAAATTGCCACCATGCTAGTTATAGGTCAGACTTGGAGATGGTGATATATTAGGAAAATATACCTTAATATTTTTCTGATTTGAGAAGAGACATTTTGCACTTTAATTAGCAGAGATTATTGAGTGATCTTGAAGAATTCTGTGATGCCGTTTTCATAAGCTGTACCAGTAGTTAAACAGACAGTTCCTTAATATTTTGTTTATTACAGCAATCTACTTTTAACAGCCCTAATTTTGTTAGTGGTATTAATATTGTACGTGCTAGAACTTTTGAAAAGGTGCTTGAATCACTACTTATTGATTTTCTAGTGCTAATTAATGTTAATTGATTCATTACAAGGAAAGCCAGCTTGTTAATACTGTTATTTATAGTGATACTAGCCTTTAATTAACATGTTAGATGAAATATCACCCAGACGTCTGGGATAGGATACAAGAATTTCATGAACTCTGTTGATTATGCCCAGAGATTATGCTGGTGCATGAACTTTCTATTTAATCATGAAATTAATTTTATCACTTCAAGATGAGCAACACCCGAACCCATCTAGACGTAAATGTTTGGCTTAGTAACTGTGTCATTGTGAAGAGGTGGTAAATTTCTGCTTTATTGCATTGTGAACTGCATCTGAATTTCATTTTCTTTTCGCTTTGCATATAAATTTTCCATTAATAAATTTCATTAAATTTTCAAATTAATAATTTCTTAATTTCAACTATTTCAAGTGTAGATTTTTTATTTCGTAGGTACCTATGTTTCTATTGGTGTTCTGTTTTATACAGCCTATGGAACGTCTCCTACAAGGATTGGGTAAGACAAGGTCACGCAGAACATCTATTGCTATGTATATACCACAAGTACACACTAAAGATTCTGCTTACCTTTCATTACATAATTACATTACAGTATTACAGTTGAAAGACTTTATAGTCTTCTATGGGACACATTGCGATAACAAAGATTAATGGTCTCAGCATTACAAATTAAAAATAAAAACAGTAGAACTAAAGAGAAGGAAAGATGCTGAAGCAGAGAAGGTAAAAATGTAATGTTTGTAAGAAAGAGAAAGTTAGCAAGAGAGTGGTGTTACCCGAGCCCAGGGCCGGTACTGATGAGGTCAAACACCTGCGCCGGGTTGAGAAGTTGCTTGAAGCGGCGCAGGAACTTGACACCCTGGTTGTCCCCAGATTTGGAGTTGACAAACACCAGCAGTGGGGAGCTGCCCTGCGGCCGCACAGCCTCCCACGCTTCGTCACTACCTGCAGCATGCCACCACACCTCTATACATTTATATCTTCCTCTTACATCAACTTTCTTGTCCTCACTTCTTATGGAATGCAGAAACTTCAGCTAAAGTCTGTCTGTTCCACATATGAGTGCACATATATGACAGTTCTGTTGCATAGTTCTTGGTTGCCTACTGAATATACTGAATAAGTTTAGAGAGTGGTTTATGTTTACAACATTGTTTCACTTTGACTCGTTAATTCAGTGAGCTAATACATTGTTTTTACGAAAATAAAACATTGTATTTAGTTTCTGAAATAACATTTAACAAGTTATAAAAAATGCACTTATTCATGGAACAGACTATATGTACCAGTTGTACTGACATTGACTGGTCAGGATGTAGTTTCTGACAGAGGAAATTTCAAGCTCTGTCAAACATTAAGAATAAATGTATGCATACAATCTATACAGTAGTCCAAACCGACTTGGTCCCCTTTTTGAGAAAAAAATAATTATTATTACAAACATGCATTAGCTACTAAATTTCCACAGGTACAATATTTATTTCTGAAACAAAAAAAAAAATGCTTTCCAAATGCATTATTTTTTGTTATGGAAAATACTTTTTTTTTTCTGTTTTCCACAACATGTGTGTAGGAGGACAATGTGTAAAAACACATTTGTGTTTGTATTAATCTGTCGTTTTTGGTCTGTGCTAAAAACTTATAATTTATTTTACTGACAGCTGTGCAGGGATGATAAAAATTCTCCACACACACATTCACCTTATATTCTAATGGACCATTTTATGCAGAGTAACTACGAGGAGCATTGTCATTATGAAACTGACTGTATAGAACGAAGCAGAAACATGGAAGGGGAAGAGCATGGGCTGTCACTATGTAACACATTGCCATTTCAGTAGGAATGGAGCAGTGGTCGGTTGAATGTCGCAGGAAAGTGGAGCTCATCAGTGTGGAGACTCTGGAACGAGTGTGGGGAAGCTTCGTGCCCAGAATCGAACATTGCATCAGGGAAGATGGACGTCACCTTTCCTATATCATTTTTGCCATGTAAACGGAATGGCATCCCTCTACAAACACTGCCACATGCGTTTAGCCACTGTCTTGTGTACACTCTCGTTTTTACAACACCTTCATAATGACAATGCTCCTTGTGGTGATCCTGTACATCCATTTGTAACAGATGGCATCATACAGTAATCATCAAATGTCTAATGTCTCCTCAATCACTAAAGTTTAATTTAAATATAAAAACACTTAAGTTTCATTTGCTGCAGGGGGCAGAGAGAGAGATAAAGAGAGAGAGAGATATGTGGACTCACCAATGCTGTGCAGAGCGATGGGAGGTACAACACTAACCCTGCTGGGGCCTAGAGGGCAGCGCACCGGGTGAAGGGGCCTGCATGCAGTGTGAACCGTTGCACGGCACCACAGGCACCTCCAGTCCTGTAACCTGAGCACATGAGTCTTATTACAAACACAGTGTGGAAGTCATCCGGAGAAAGCCCAGGCAGATGAACGACATGTACCAGTAACAACTGTCTAAACTGTTCACAGTCACATATGTTTATGTAAGTTTTTATGTACAAACACCTACAAGAAAAATTTCTGCTAAGTTGATGCCAAACCTTCTAGCTCTTAAGCCAAAACACTGCTGAGTGGGATCATTAGCCCCTCTCTCGACCTATAAATATTGTATTCAGTGCAGTGATGAACTAGTGTTTATATCAAAGTGCTAAGTGGGGAGGGTGGGAGGTGTCGCATGTGCCGCCTGCATAGCTAGTCACCAAAACAAGCAACCATGGCTCTGCTGCTTACTTAACTTAAGGCTGTTCAAGTGTGAAATTTATATTTTATCAATTTGCACGAAATAATTTTAGTTTTGCGGGTGTTATTTAAAACATAAAACACAGTATTTTTGTATTTAAAAAAAATTGCTGAAAATATAACATTAAATATAGAAAAGCTTTAGTACACTGAAAAATAAAAAAAAACATTTAAATATTTTTTCCTTCAGCGAAGAGTGATAGTCTTCCTGACGTGAATGACATAAAGTTTATATATTTGTGAATGATCATTCGCTGTGGTGAATGTGGGTAGTTACAAGTACACATTCCCTTCTATGATGTGACAAGCTACAAAGGCGAGGTATTGAGTTGTGCGATAAAGAGCTGATAACAGCATGATCCTGCTCTCTCAGCACCAATGGGTGACTGAATAAAAAATCTGAGCACGGTTCATTACATATAGACTTGACCCAGTGTGTCATGCATTTGGAGTGTTAGTGAGACATGCATGTGTCAAATAAAACTATTAAAATTATATTGCTAATGTGATGATTTTAATAACACTTGATCGACCTAAAATTGCCTCATGAACATATTAACAAATACATGTCAAACATTGTGTTGGGTGTGTTGCACATTGTTATTGTTGTAGTTGTTGTTGTAAGTCATGTGATTGTGTTTTAGTTCTATATCTTAGTTCAGTGTTGGTTACACTGTTTTTCTCTTTTGTTTTTGTTTTTTATGGCTAGTAGTGGTTGTCGAAATGGCGGTAAATAGAGAGTAAATAACAGCTAAAAGACGAGTGACATTTATTTGTAATTTTAACTCTGCTAGAAATTAACAGGTTATGGGCCCAGGGCCTTTGAAAAACTGCGCAGATGCCAAAGAACATATTATTTACTAGTGACGGGCTGAGTTTTTAAAATCACGCCATCGCGTTGAAAACTTGTGTGACTAATAGCGAACGTAAAAATGGCTGGTGCGGTTTCTGAAGAGTATAAAATTCCGAAGCTAAATGGAGAAAATTATTTCGTGTGGTCCATTCGGGCGAGAGCAGCGCTAATATCGAAGAAACTCTGGGATGCTGTCAGTCCAGGTTATGTAGACGAAACAGGAAAAGATTTAGTGACTCTAAATACAACTCAGCGAGGAACAAATGATTCTGCGCTCGTGTTTTTAATACTCATAGTTAGTGACGAATTCGTGGAAGATCTTGGGGCATGCACGTTAGCAAAAGAAGCATGGACAGTTCTGGAAGTTATGCATACAAAGTTCAGTTTGTATCATACCACTACACTAGTATTAGAATATGTGAATTTTAGAAAAGAAGACAACATGACAATGCAAGAGTATCTGTCGACGAAAGGAGAAATGGCAAGAAAAATCCACTCCGGAGGGACTGAATTCACAGATAAGCAGAAAGCTGCCTTCTATCTCACAAGCCTACCATTCCCTAAATATGAGGGGTTTGTTAGAAGTATCGAAAGAGAAGGTGATTCAAGTGTTCTGTCTACCATAACAATGAAGGCCAAACTGTTATTAGAAGAGAAAAGAATGAAGAGGGAAGATGAAGCAAAGGATAAGGTGGGAGAAGGTAAAGCATTAGTTATGCATGAAAATGCAATGCACTATAAACGTGAGGCAAAG
>PNEQ01020850.1:0-10026 GCA_003012365.1 Medauroidea extradentata
AACAGTACGAAACGACGAATAGACTTTAAACTTGGGCAATTGTTCGTGAACAACATATACATATTCCTAGCATTTTTATAATTTTATCTCATTTTGACATTGTCACTTTTGGCAGTAAACCGACGATATATCATCTTACTAATCTCAGGTTTGGGGCACCAAATACGTTTCCGCGAAACCTTTACTCTCTGAAACTTTGTAATGTCAATAAAGTTAAAGTGAATATTTTGACAATATATAATTGAGGGCACCGTCACCAATGGTTGTGCACAGGGTAAACAGACGTTTCTCATTCGATTAACCACTTACCTTAGACGTCTGTAACTACCCTAGAAAGTCAAATTGGCAGTTTTATAAATAAGGCCCAGGCGAAGTCGCTGTTAGTGGCAGGGACAAACTTAAGACTGCTTTTCGCGTGGACAGCTATAGCTGCTTATCCTTCTGCAGAATTAGTTCAACTAGCCGCTTGGACATTCTAACACTTGATGACTGAAGTACCAATCTTGTGTACAAAGAGATTTTTCAATTAAAGTAAATATTATCAGTTACGAATAATACTCGCGAGCAAAGCCGCGGGGGACTGCTATTACAAATAAAAGCCAACATTAGCTGTTATCGACAAGTATTCTGTACAGACCTAGCTGTTAACAATCGCTAAAACTGGTTCTTCGTTTTGATTAGGATAAAACGCAGTAATTTACTCTGGGTTTACTGGAACTAGCGAGCGTTCGCTCGCAAGGACCACAGCGGTGTAACTGTCAGACCATTCGTCTTTCAAAACGGCGAGTTCCAGATTCGATTTCCGGTGGTGTCGGTACCAGGATTTTCGGATGTGCGAATCGTGCCGGACGATGCCGCTTGTCGGCGGGTTTTCTCTGGGCTCTCCCGTTTCCCCCGTTCTCATTCATTCCGATGCTGCTCCATATACATATCACGTCACCATCAGCAGCGCTAAAGACGTCGATGTTGAGTGCTGACCTAAATCTCTTCACTTCAATTGTCGGGTATAATCTTAACGTCGTCCTAAGTATTCGTTCATCAGAAGCCTACAGGCACCTATTTAAAATCAACGGTGCAATTCCCTGCCTTCGGTTACCTTCTCACGCGTTCTTTATTTATTTCCTTGAATGAAAATGGTTCGCTTTGTAATGAATCCCCAGCTCAAAGATCACAATGTCTGATTTAACACTGATCGAGTAGCATTAGAAATTTGTCACGGGTTTCATAATTCTCTTTTCACAGAGTGTATATTTTTATAGTTTTCCCATTTTGATCAGAGTTTATGATAATTTTATTTATTTTGTGTACAAAATTAAATTCTAGAAATGTCTGCACCAGTGATTGAAATAACTTCTCAAACTAACTTATTATTATTTTTAGTTTGGTGACGTTAAACATAAGCAAAAATATGTGTGGAAATAGTTTAAAGAGCCATTTGCTGGTAACTTTAAAACGCACAAATTTAATGAAAACGTCACTGCTGCGTGCAGTAAATATATAATGTTGCGTTCATACACATCATTAAAAAGAACCTCAAAAATGTTTTTAAAAAAATTATTGAATAATATTCCTTTTATAACAAGTGTATGATGGACGTAGACATATATTGACAAAACTATGACTACGTGCCAATTGTTATGAAAGCTTGGCGAGATTACAGACACATACGATTATTTTATCACGTGACTAGGGTTGTTTTCTCTGACACGGTTATATGATTCGCAATATTGAATATTTTATTTATTAAATTACTTTTTTCGTTATAAATTGTGATAACGATGGTTTCCTCGGGATGTCGTTGACAACGTCTTTGCAGGTTGTAAATCTAAGTTTATTTGAAACCCACACATCACTAAGCACGACATTTCACAAGTTGATCATCTGACTGGCTGTTAAGGATTCAGTTTTCGTGGAACTAAAGTTCCGAAGTTTAAAACTATTTCGCATGATAATATTTCAAGACACGGAATAAACAAGGGTATCAGAAGCGAACTTCATAAAAATTTCGCGAACTCTGCCGTCTGCTTGTTTATGTCAGGTGTCATGTTGTTATTGCGCTTTTACGGCTTGTGCGTGCGTTGTGAAAGTAACGTATTTGTGTGTAATATTGCGGGGTTGTGATGTCATTTTGTATTTATTTTCTTTTTAGTTAGAAGTCATGTGTAATTTGTAAGCTACACGCATTTATAAATGTTTTCAATCTATTTTCCTTCAAATGTAGACAAAAATAAGCCTTGCGGACTACATATTGTCCAGCATTTAATTGTTCTGAGGAAAGTTAAGACGAGACGTTTTCTGTCGTTCCCGTTGGATTTAGTAAGGTATGTTGTTTCAGTATACGTTTTAATATCACATCTCTTGTAAATATATATTCCTATGACCAGCGTCAGTTAGGCAGGCAGGCTGCAACGAAATAAATATTTCAGGTTTTGGTTACATATCACTCGCAAAATAGTGTAGGCCTGTTACAGATTGGAAACATTGATACTTTCGTAAATAAAATTTTAACGGCTGTAGTTGTATTTTAAACACGCAAAACTTGACTTAATAGCATGGTAAAATACGTTACAGTATATAAGTAATATTTACATAACAATACTGTAACAACGCGGAGGACAACACTAGCCAATCAGCGCTCGAGTTCACTGACATCAGACGAGCCGACACGCTAGTTCGCTTCTTATGTTCTTGTTCATTCTGCCCTGGAAGGTGGACACCTGCTCGGGTGAAAACTCGGATGCATGGTATTTCGCAGGTACTCAGGGGATCGGTGTGAAGCCCCAGCGTAAGCTGAGCCGATCACGGGTTGGACTCTGAGTGGTAGTGGTATAACTCCCGCTAGGGAGTAGCCTTAGGGTTCGTCCCTGGGTCATGGTCTGGTCCGCCTTACTGGACTCGCCCACGAAGCGGTTTCGTAAAGGAGGATAGCCTTGCCTTCAGCAAGGTAGATGCCTCCAGTAAACCTGAAGGTATTCTGTTGCTAGGTGCGTGGGTTTTCACTACCCACCACCGCGATTGGAAGGAGTGTATCTCCCTCTGATAGTGGTATTCAACTACCCTATATTTCACCTGGGTATGACTGCTCTGGCCACAAAATGACTGCACCGGGGTGGGTGGCATCCCCCCGGTATTAAGATCTGAATGTTATCTCCTGGTAAGCCTTAGGGATCAGGTACAGGAGGGTCACAAGCGACAGAGATGTCTATAACATGTTATCAAGATGTGAACGTGTATTTATAGTCATATTTCGACTATCAATTTTCTCATTGTGAAGAATAGACGACCTGAAACGAGGCGGAGCTTTGTAGTTTACGAAACTGTAAAGAGAGGCGCTGCAGTCTGTTTAGGAAAACAAATAGCAAACAAGTCATACTATAAAAATAGTTGACGAGGACTAAAACTTTGAACTAAAATAGCTTGTTTTATATTAGTTGCGGTTTAAGTTATTTTGGTGCCTTAAATAGTAGTCAGGGGCTTTCAAAGGAAGGATATAGGCCTAGTTTTTTTGTATCTGTATATAGACGCGAGGAAAGCTACAAATGGTGGCGATGTACCGTAAACCGGGGTTACTTTGACCATTTTCGGGGTTACTTTGACAATTTAACATATTAGTTTTTGGGTATTCTGGTAAATAAACAGATAATCTGAGCCGAGTATTTTAAATAATTCCTTTTATCCTTATAGCTAAGGCTTGAAACTTTCGTAAATAAATAACAGAAAAACAAAAATTTTGAGTTGTCAAAGTTACCCCGCTAGATCAAAGTAACTCCAGTTTACGGTAATCGACGAAACACATTGGTTGTTCTCTTGCTGCTAACGTAAATAGTTTCAACAAAAAAAAACCGCAACAGATATGGACTGTTACAGATACAATAACAATTTTTCAACTCACTGCTACTTGTACAATTAAGAAGCACGCGTGTAATCAATACAAGATCCCGTGGAGTAAAATGGTAATGTGAGCTACAGCAATACACGACCGTACTACAAACTCAGTACAAAGAGGTTAGACGTAAGAAACACTGGTAACTATGCTTACTATTAAAAACCAATGAAAATACCTTAACTCAGATAGTTTTATTTTAGTTTTACAATGTTTCAAGTTAACTGCCTTGACCATGAAGGTTAACGTACAACGACATCCGTAATCACACTTATAACCACGACGCCATCAAAATACGAAGAGAAAAATTATGGCAACCTCTTTGACGGAATGTCAACTAACATCACACAGCTATGCTATATTAGTTTACTCCAAAATAGTTGATTTCGCAACAAATAACAAACCAAATAGAAATATCAGAAATAGCAAACAGATCCCTATGGCAACAAACGTTGTTTCCCACAACGCGGGTGACGTCAGATGGCGTGTACCTCTAATTGTCCATTGAGGTAAAGTATTTAATAATTAATTGGAAGCAGATTTCACTAACATCAAAACAAAAATCCGTAACGATTGAGTCAAGAGTGATTTTTTTATATGTAGTGAAATAGACCTATCATCTAATTTAAAATGGCAGATTTAAAATGAGTCGATTTATCTGTGATGTTACTATAGTTTCTTAACTTATTATGAAGGAAAACCTTTTCATTACATTCGATTTACGTTATTAACAATTGTAAGTAGTCTTGACTGGTATAGGGAACTAGTGCCTCGTACAGATAAGTGGCAAACACACTTAGAAAATCCTCAGAGACGTGAGTATTAAATTGGAAAATGTCTTACACTGAAATTGCTTCGCGAAAAATTCAGACGTTAACTACATTTCATCGGGAAGAAGTGTTCTTACCAAGTCAAACGAAATTGTCAGTTATTTTATATCTAACAACCGTCAAGTAATTCCTTTGTAGTTGCGTGAAGCAAACCATGACATTGTGTCCAGTTCAATAAGATTATTTTGCCAGTAAAATTTTAACTAAAATATTATAAATATGGAAGTCATAAACGTTAGATTAAGGACAGTTTTTTTTTTTTTAATTTTTACTAGTCGTAAATCGTAAACATCCCATGTACGTTTAATAATGGAAGTACAACATTTACTTGATAAGGAAAAATAGTGTTAAGATACATTTCTTCAAACTTTAATGCTGGGTTTCACCCACCATTTAGAATAAACTGATTATTTTAACTTACTTAAACCCATGAAAATAAAAAAAATCTTTAAGTAAAAATCACTTACTGTAAAATGGTCGCACTTTTAGAGTAAAAGTGTTTTTCAGTTAGATGCTATAAGAAAAAAGTTACAAATCAGTAAAGGCGTTAATGAGGAATCAGACAAATCATTAGAACCACAGACATAGGTGTGGATGTATCCGAAGAATGTACAAACACACGCGATCGTTTCACACCTGTAAGGAATGCGACGCAGAGTTGTGAACAACCGTGATTCTGTAATATCACACGACTCATGTAGTCAGGTTTGATAGGGCGAGGGGGGAAGAGGTGGTATAAGGGATGTCAAGGGGAAGTAGGGGAAGGCCAGGCAAGTAGGAAACGCGTGGAAAAATAAAGATAAAAGAATAAAGAAAAGGCAGGAGAGGTGAGCGACTGGCTGGTTTCAATATGTGCACGATCACCAGTTTTAATACCGTGGGTAAAATCTATGGGGAAAGAGGGAAAAGGCACGATAGTTGTTTGGGAAAGGAGGAAGGTATGTGTTTAAATTCGTCGGACCGTGTGAGACTCTGGGAAATTACAGCCACTGTCGACCGGAACATACGAATTACTAGTCAGCCGAGGGTGTGGTTTAGTGCTGCCCCACCAGAAGGGATGCGTGTCTTTCCAGCGCAACTTTGCCACCGCCACCAGCCAGTCAAATGATATATAAAAACATGTACTGACAACCTTGTAATACCCGTTTATATGAAGGAATTTTTTTAAAATGTCATTACAATGTGCACACCTATGTTCTTACGATTCGTTACTGTGTACAGATGGAGAGAATTATTTAAAATTATTCTGATAATATATTCTGATATACCTTATACCGTTATAAAATATATTTCAGCTATCACAGTGTTATTTTGTAAAAAGTTTATTTGCTTAATATTAAGTAATTTTCACACAGGAAATAAGAAAGCAACACGTACCCAAATGTTCATGTATTTCAACATCAGAGTTATTACGTTCGAATCTTCGTTGATACGATGAATCGAAATCTTAGTTTCACGAGGCAGGATAGGTCTACTCTATTTGACGCGTGCAGATTATAACGTTTCATTTGTCCCTTTTTGCTACATTACATGGATTTTAAATGTCTTACTTTAAAAGGAATAAATAACGGTAAAATTTTTACAAAATATACATAATTTTATCCAAAATTCTCATTCGCTGACAGTACTAATAGGCGGTAATTTTAATTTGTCCCGTTAAACTTACAATAAGTATTAATTTCCGCAGCCCAATACCAACTTTATGAACGTTGCAAAGCTCAGAGCGGATCAATTTTCAAATTTGAATAGACACTATCAAATATTCACGTGAATGAATTTGAAATGAAAATAAAAAAAAATGTATATTTAATTTGTTTAATAGGCGGTATTACCATTTAGTTGATAGTTAAAACATTTAGAAAATAAAAAATTAAGAAAACTAATAATTCTATACGTCTACATAACAAACAGAAACTATATGGGTAGTCAGGGGCGTCATTTCAGGTTTTCTGGGGGGGGGGGGGGCAAGAATTTTTTTCTGGCGACAGTGACATTGTTGCATCTTTTTTTATTAATTAAGCATGCATAAATTACATACTGTAATAATAAAACTTCAGTTTTATGTGTTTAAGTTAGCATTATTTAAATTTAAAAATACAAAAAATATATTTATACACATAAAATTCCAAACCCAGGGGGAGGGGGCATTTGCCCCCCCCCCCCCCTGTGGCTCCAAATGACGCCCCTGTGGGTAGTTCTTAAAACAATATCGATGAATCCTCAAAAAATACACTTAAATGTTAAAATTAGTCAGTTATTTGCTTAAAATATACCACATAGCCGTTATCTCGTGAATAAACCGCAGTTTTCAGTGTACTGGAAAAACTGCACTCTCAAATTTTTCGTACATCTGATGTCACTGCAGTATCTTCGTGGCAGAATGACCATTCCGCATTTCCTATGTTCTATTGTCTCACAAATCCAAAACTGAAAAGTCATGGACATATAAGTGTTCCACAGACGTAAGTTAGTGTGTTCAGACTCATCTAAATTTACTGTTTCTGATTTCAAAGAAAAAATATCGTTCTATCTGTACTTATAACTATTTAGGTAAGTCTTGATTATTATACTACGGTCTTTTCTTTACCGAATACAAATTGTGTTTCGACTAAGAAATATTTTCTTCAATATCAACCACTGATATATAACTTTGTTGTACATAAAATTTCTGATTTACGTATTCAGAAGTTCGTGTTTTATGCTTATAAGTAAATGCAATACTATTAGCAAACTCCTAAAATAACCAGTTGCATTTATTATTTAAACAGTAATCTTCATGGTAAAGTTAGTTAATTTTCTGTAGAAAAAAATAGTGTTAGAAAATTACTTTCTTTGCCGCGAAGAAAGTAATATTGTTATTAGTGGCGGCTCGAGGGTTTTTTTTTGGTAGGTAGGTACAAGTTGCCGAGAACTGTACACTCGTGTGAACCCGCCGCCGTGTACTAAAGACCATGAAATATGTACTGGCTACTTAATGTGTTGTGATCAGTCAGTAACCAGCGGCACCTATATACCAGCTTCAATGGTCTATCGCAGCTTCAATGGTCTAGCGGTTAACAACCTTAACGTCTAACCAAAGAACTACGAGTTCAAAACATCAACAATAAAACTGTGTACTCCATTCTGTGTTCCTCCGCTGACTCATGTAATAAATTACTCGCTTCAAAACTCTGTTTTTCCGCATATATGGAAACATTCAAAAATTGTACCGCTCGTGAAAACGACAAAACCAAAGGAATTTACTGACTTTAGGCTTATCAGCATTCTTCCGGCAACATCCAAAATAATTGAAAAAGTGATACACGAACAAATAACATCGTACATGGAAAGGGAAAATCTTGCTTATGAGAAACAATCGGGCTTTCGTGCGGGATATAGTACATATCATACAATGCTTGATGTGACGTTGAATATATATAAAGCGATGGATGAATCTAAAATAGCAATAGTAGTGTTCCTAGACTTCACTAAAGTGTTCGACACATTAGATCATTGTATACTATTATCACGCCTAGCAGAAATAGGTATGTCCAGAGCAACGTGTGAATGGTTCCGTAGCTACCTGAATGACAGACAACAACAGGTAGGCCTATACTTTAATTCTAGTAACGGTCCATTGACCTCATCGAAACGAAACATTCGCGCAGGTGTTCCACAAGGGTCTATACTAGGTCCTCTACTGCTCTCTCTCTCTCTCTCTCTCTCTCTCTCTATATATATATATATATATATATATATATATATCAGGGCTGCCAAAAATTCTCAGGCATATGGACTGTCACCAATATGCTGATGACACCCAGTTGTTTATTGAATCATCTGTAAAAGATGTAAGTGAAACTGCATCTAAAATCAATTCTGACCTCGCAGAGCTAAACAGTTGGTGTCAACATAGCAGACTTAAGCTAAATCCCCAAAAAAAGCAGTTACATGGTATTCGGCACGCCAAGAATATTAAGTAAGGCATCAGAATTTCCCTGCATTGAAATAAACAAAACTGGTATCCCTAGAGTCCAGCAGTACCGCAACCTATGTATTGTATTGGATGAAAACTTGACATGGGCCAAACAAACTTCTAAACGCTTGGAAACATCTAATTTCCGACTCAAACATTTACATAAATGTAAACATCTGTTACCAGAACATCTTAAAATTAAAGTATGTGACCAACTAGTACTCGCTCCCTTCAATTACTGCGCAGGATTACGCGTTAGTTTAGATAAATCACAAAAAGATAGGATACAGAAGTTGCAGAATTATTGTTTACGATACATATTTAATCTGAAGAAATGAGACCACATTAGCCCAGCATTAAAAACCTCTAAGTGGCTCACGATGCACAATAGAAGTAAAATGCATTTTATTATGCAATTAAAAAAAATAATGGTGAATAACTCACCCAGTTACTTACACTCTAAACTAATTATCGGCTCAACTATACACACATATAGTACTAGAAATAAAAATAATGCACAAATCTCCAAACATACGAAAGCTGTTTTCCAAAAATCTTTTAATTATTTAGCAAGTCGCTACTGGAGCGAACTGCCAGAGCCTTTAAAGAAAACTAAGTCGCTAAGCAGCTTTAAAAGAAACTGCTGGGCTGCCTTGATGGCGGAACAAAAATTTTTAATTTATCATAATTAATTGAAACTGTAAACAAATTGTAATAGTGAAATGTACTATCAAAAAAAATTTTTAATGTGAAATGTATTATTAAATGTACCAAGTTTGTTTTTGTAACATTAAGTTTTTACCATCATTATTGTATTTAATCACTATATTTACTATAAATTAAGTTTTGTTTTACTCAACATTATTGTTTAAAACACTTCAAGTTGTAAACCGGCCAAGTGCTGAACCTTGCTGTGTATAAACTTAGTCAAATAGAAAAAATAGAATAAATAGAACAGTGGCTGTAGCGTCAACTAGCGCACAGCACTATACAGTTCTCTGCAACTTGTGCCCTGATTGTTAAAAAAAAAAAAAAAATAATAAATAAACATTTGTGACATCAGTAATATATTAAGCAAATTATTATTTGCTATAGGCTAAGGTTTACTTAATTACCGTAAACTAAACGTCCTCTAAAAATTTATCTTTGGCTGTAAAGATAGATTTATTTCTGTAGCTATGAGTCAGTGTGAAAAGATCATTGCGTGACTTGGTTTCAGTGCCTTATGTACACATCTGTAGTTCTCCTTCATGGTCAGTGATTGGACGTTTTAACTCTCAGTTGTCTTATGTGTTCTACTGGCAAATCACAGACGTATAGTGACACAGTAACCGTATTCTGATTGGTGCAGTGAAATA
>PNEQ01020850.1:16004-60487 GCA_003012365.1 Medauroidea extradentata
TACGTTTCTAAAAGACAGTAACAATCATTCAAAAAATGCAGTTCTCATGCTGCGAATACAATGCCAACATAACAAAACTTTAAATTTGTAGACAGTAGCCATTGAAGCTGTAATTATAAAAGCTGTACGGAAAAATTATTAATTATTTATTTCATCACAAACTACAGATTGAAAATGTCACGCATTACAAAATAAGGTAAAGTTATTCAGTTTTCTAATTACACTTTGAAACCCAAGTAGTTGCCATCGGCCTCCGGAAATGTCTTCCTTATGACATTAACAGCACAAGATGGTACAACAACTCTGTTCCTGCGGCCAATTGCAGTCCATGAGTTTACCCACGACGTAAATTGCTTATAACTGGCGTAACGCCAAGTTTTATTCGCTGGATTGGCAGCAATTAACAAACGTTTTTTATACTTACTCTTCGTTTTCAAACTCAAATTGTGCCTCACCATTATTATCCAAAATTCCCGCATCTTTGACTCAGAATATTTACAATGTTAAAAGTATTACTCGGAAACAATTATGAAATTATATACGTCTAGACTGTCACAAAAACCGCGTAATTTCCCCTTCTCCACTGTAACATAGAATATATATGACAGGTTATAAAGTTCTAATATTATGCGTATAAGATAATTCACTATAAAAATAGTGAAATGTTTAGCTATGGTAGTAAGAAACTCCGAGCTAGGCATAATTTTGTGTTAAAACTTAAAATATTTGCTATGAGAAAATGCTTTTAAATATTACAACATCTGAGGGTTTAATTCCTGTAAAATCAGTATAATGGTTACATAGGTTTTGAAAAGAGAAATCGACCAGGTGCCTAGGTCAACCAACAGACCAAAAGAAAAAACACGTAGCTAAAGAACAGAGGCCTCGCTGCAAAACAAAAGGAGAAAAAATAACAAAAAAAAACTTTATCAGCGAAAATGAACGTTTTGGTAGAGGACTCTAGAATTTTTCGTCGTGGAAGAAAGGCCGACGGAATGAACTTCTTGGAAGATAGAAAAGACGCATCGGGTCAGGCTTGGCATGTGTTAGCCAGATACCTGATTATTTAGGCAGCTGACTTCACCGGAGAAAAACGCCGTTCGAAGGTTTTTCCTGAGCTTCCCCGAGGAAATTGGAACAGCTAGACCTACGCCCGGCCCGACGTTCTAGACTTCGTACACGACATCTAGAGGGAGAAAACTCATCGCCGTCGACCGTTTTACCCTGAGAACAAGAAGTCTTGTGTTTGGTTGAATTGATGAAGTTGGAGCAAATATGTTTAACAGAAGGATTTTGCAAGAAATGGTTTGCTACGAATTTGCCCTGCTGGTAGTCTAGGACCTGGTTTTGATCATTTTAAAATCCTGGTAGTGACATTCAGTTGTACTACAATCACCTAAACACTACAAATCAAATCACTCAATTATCTTAATTTTAAATCCTCAGGCGTTGTTACCATGTCCAACCAAATTAAATCAATTGTTTTGTTTAGTATGATTTTTTCTCTAGCCATTCAAAACGTAATAAATATGAGTAACAATTAATTATTTTATCAATTATTTAATGGAAGCAACATCAATAGCCTGGTTGTGCCATTTTGAACTTAACAATTATCTTGGAATTACGTGACTGAAACTTGGTCTAATAAACCGAAGTGTACGTATATGTATTTGTACAATTTATCACACCTTACACAATATATATTACACCACGTATTAGGCTTATTAGCTGACGTTTCCCTAAAAACTTCGCTCTGCTAGATTTCTTAGGCAAAGTCTCATAACCTCGTTGTAGTAAATCGTGGTGACTACGAACATATATAGTCTTATAAAAAGTTACTCTACGCAAGGTTATTGCTCCTCAGTAGCAGAGAGAGGTAGGGAGAGAGAGAGAGATGGATATAAAGAGTGTGTCACAGAAATAAGTAGTATGTGTTGGAAACAAGTTGAACTCTGTTGTGGTAAATAAGGTGTTAGTAGGATTTTTTATTTTTCTAAAGCTTGTTATTGTTGCCGCGTTGCATCGATGGTAATAATTCCATTCATTCAAGACGAACCTCTAACAACTCCGAAGCATGACTCCGCTTTTTACTCCTGCACTTAGGCGGAGAAAACACAAAAAGGAAAGTTTCAAATCTTACAAATTTTACAATCAGGGTTATTTATTTTGTTGTCTTCCTGGGAGGGTCAATTTTCATTCACAGTTGTGAATAACCTGCTGGTGAAGGATGCCGCCAATGAATACAAGAAACATCAGTTTCTACACGACTGTGAACACTTCCAGGTTTATTTATATTTAGTGACCGTAAAAATTCGTGAATTAACTTCGTATACGGTTGTACAAAGGTATTATTGGATCAGTACAGCAACTTATTTTTGATGAATAGTTTATTATAAAAATTTGTTTCAATGCCTTATGTGTTGGGTCCTGAAAAATTCGTGTTTCCTTTTGGGAACAAGCTATAATTCCAACTACTATATGTTAGTGTCACGTTCGCAATTGACTCTCGACTCTTATGACAGTTCCTGGAAGTCGCTGAGCCAATTACATAAACGTAACTAAATGAAGGCCCATATCACTGTGGCAACGAACAGCCAATGTTCAACTCTGTCTTCTTGAGTTCACACATATTCTTTGAGTCTATCCCACAGGTTAGTGAACCCGCGAATTTTTACGGTCTCTACTTATGTGGCATCTGGACATCTGCTCATTGCCAGTGACTGGAGTTTTTAACTCTCAGATCTCGGGGTTCTACCTGCCAATCACATACGTGTGGTATCGCAGTAATCTTGTTCTGATTGGCACAGTCGAATGGGTACTAATACATACCGCCAAAACCACGAAGCACAGCTGGGGGCGTGTACGAAAGGCATTGAAACAAATTGTTGCGAAACTTTTGTCACCGAAAATTCCTGGCTCTACTCAGATCACAACGAAGATCCAGGCCGCACGATTCTCGCACGTGGAAATCACGTTGGTCTTGCAGGCGTGTTTTATCAGGGTTCTTTCATTTACCTCGACCTTGTATTTCGTCTTTGCTCCAATATCACTTACTACTCTCACTAGCGCTATAGACTTCTTTGCTAGGACCTTACCGAAACCTCTCTACTCCTCGTGAACGGTTGGCTTTAGACATAAAGCTCATTGCACCTACTAAAACACATTGGAAGATTTATAAAACATACTCCCAGGAGAAGCTTTAGAAATATATAGCTATCCACAGTCACAGTAAAGGTTCACTAATTCGTATCAAATAACTGTATAATTGAAATACAAGTTTCTAACTGTTATGCGAGGTCTTAAATCCATTTAGCATCACAACTGCAGCGAATAAAAAACAAGTTTAGGCGTAGTCCGGTACGGTGTTTCAAGTTCCTTTTTGCTGTTATGGCAAGGCGTGTTTTTAAACACTTATATTCTCTCGATTGATAAACTTTGAAAGTAGGGATAAATTAATTTATTTATCTGCCTTACGAAATTGGATAAAGACATCATAAACACGATTTTGGTGTCGCCATCATAGCATTTATTTTCCATACTAAAAACTGATTGTACTGAATTATTTAAGAACCTGAGTTCTGTTACATTCATTATTACTGTTCACGATGTGATCATTTATATAGCGGCGAAGAAATTTATATATATATATATATATATATATATATATATATATATATATAAACACAACACTATCGTCGCAGAAATGCAATATATTTCAAAATGATATCTTACATTATTTCAAATTCAAAATATTTCACTTAATCGTAGGTCTCCCGTTATAAGAGCATGTTGTTTGTTCGCACTGTATGCATTTCTATACCATTCACACGACTGGAATTAATCTTTGGTAAGTTGCAGTATGTTCGCCCGCGAAGTTACCTGAAAATAATAATCGATTGTTAAAAAAGGTGGGTAAAGAAACAGAATGCGGTAACCAAAAAAATTAATTAGCGATATAAAAATTTTGGTTTGTGGTTGTGCCTGTTCCGGTCAAGGCTTGTGTTAAAAGAAACAAAATCTGGGGGAGGGTTGCAATACGGGGTAAGGGGGCGGGACGGGGTACCCAAACTATTTAATGGACATTGCAACATATGACGGGACAGCTAGTTTTAGACAAATAATTTTGCAATGGCTCAGTTTAAAGATAAGTCTTTAAAACATAAAGGTATATTCATCTTAAAGAATAATGTCACAGTCACAATGAGAAATAACTACGATATTTTATGTTCAGTGGGTCTACTCACTATTTATTTAAAATGTTAAATTAAAATTTACTTGTAATCTAAAAATAGCGAATAATTCTTATTTATTTTAAATCCCATTCCGTAACAGTGATCCTTGACAAATTTCACTTGGATTACTTTCTGACTGAATGAATCCTTATTAAAACTGATAATTTAAGTGAACATTTATAGAGACCTTGAATTTTAGTGTTGTTATCTGAGAACAATCTAGACTGCAAACTGTTGTCCACTTGCTTGACATCTTTCACTGTCCTGTAATGTCGTGGATTGTAGCGGGAAAAATTTCGAGGCAGCTATTAAAAGTTATACGGTAAAGTAACCAATCATATGTAAAGCAGTCATATCATAAATGAAATCACATGAACATTGGTGAGCAATGAAATCACAGATTGTGCATGAGTAAATATAATGTAGGTCATTGCAGTTTAGTATGTTACCAAATTATAACGAATATTTCTCTATAGCCATTTCTTAGACGTTCATTCATGATTTGATAACGGTGACGACAGCTAGTCACATTTCGAGAGATAACATCTGCTACCAACTTCAGGTAGACTGGAAGTGTATACTGGAACAAATTAAGGCAATATGTATAGTCTAAAGCTCACATGGAAAAAAATCGCCTATGTTATTGTTAGAGATGATGGTATATCGCGAAAATGTTTTGTGCCAAGATAGCCTTGAAAACACTGACACAACGTAGCTGTCTGCAGACCAATAACATGGATTAAATATTACAATATTGGGATTCTTATTGGCTCAGTCTAATAGGGCAACAGCTCCACGTACAAGCTAAAGCCAGTAATCGTCTGGTAAGCTGAACGTGTGTTGAAATCCGTCAAACAGTCAACTTTTCCCGCGATAAACCATCATCTCTAGTTATTGTGTGTTTTGAGTCGTTATTTCGTTTATATATAAGTTTGTGTTTTGTGACGCCACTGTTTGGTCCTACTGCTTTGTGTGTAACATTGTCTTAGTTTTAGTTGTATGTAATGTCATAATATTGGTGTCCTGAATTCTCTCCGTTTTTCTCGTTTTATTCTTAAACTTTTAATTTTTGTTTTGTGTTATCTATGAATTGAAACAATTCCTCTTGGAATTTTTCTTGTTTTGTTAGTTATGCACTTGACTACAACCAATTCGGCTAGTTTTTCTTTGTTTACTTTTGATATTCATGAGAAGACATAGAACTTCAATAGCTTGTGTCTACAGCATTTTACTTAATCATTTACCCCCACTGCAAGAATATTTTAAAGACATTTCGTCGTGTTATGTTCTCTCGTTCACTGTCCTAAATTTCGCTGTGTTGTTTCATTTGATTCGTGCTATTTGTTACATTCTTGACAGGAAGTTGAAATTCTGAAACTCATGTCAATGGCTTTAACATATATGAAATATTTTACTGTACCGGGACAGTGCTAATGTATTTGTTAGACCACACGTCTCCAACCCCAGCAGGGTCGTGCAAAATTTCGCATTTGGCAAGAGTAGCCGAAGATGCAGGTGGATTACGGAAATAGAGCTTCTACTAGAGCTCTCGTTTACCCCGTTCTTGATTTCCGTCTCTTCTCTATCTCTATTTCATATCCTCTACCATCATCTTATACCTCAATGTTTTTTGTTGAATCCATGTTTTCTGCCATCCAACATTTCGTCGACACTTTAAAATACACAGAACAATTTACAAAATCATTTGGTCCACTTGGATTATTAGAACGAACAGACATTATGCCTAAATGCAAACGGAGTTGTTTATTGTAAGTATCACGTGTACCGGCTAAATACGTAAAATCATGTGCATTTTCGATAATTTGACCACGTGGTAAGTCATTAAAAATTCGAATACCAGCAATACAATGATTATTTGCAATTTGATAACGACGTATGTTAGTTGCCTAACTAATAAAATCAATATGACCCTTCGTTCCTATCTCTTATATCTCTTGAGTAAGGCACGAGCCTTCTTTTATACGCGATGACCGTGTCAAAAATGGGACAAATTTTCCGGGTTTTCATTTTTTTAATTTGTGCGTACGAATTTGATGACAAAATGACGACAGGGCCTGTCAAATTAGTTGCTTAACAAATTAAATGTCATTCCTATAAAACTAAGTTCCTAGTAAATATTTTCAATAATTTGTACACGCACATGTATGCGCAAGACGAAGGAACTGACTTGTTTTCCAAGAAATTATGCAAAACTTACTGAAAAAAATTAATACATTTCTTAATTTGATATATAAATTTTTACTGGCATTCTTCCGAAATGAAAGGCAAAGTACTAACTCAAAGATAAAACAATGAACATCTAGTTGTGTTTGATCGATCGAGGAGCGACCTATGGAATTTTTCGTTTTACCAGAAATAGGTCTTGAGCGATTTTCTTGAATAATTTAGTCGTTACACTGGAAAAATCCATAATGTTAACGCTTTTGTTTATGTATGGGCTTCTTCTACAGCTGCCGCTCTTTTAAACCTTTTCTAGAATGCTCTGCAGACTAAACTAGAATACGCAGCGTTTCGCGGCAGTCTCAGTTTTGTGAATAACAATAGTCACATCACCTTCGCCCAAAAAATATTTCATCTCATTCAGACCGAGTGTACACAACTGCATTAGTTTGCTAATGGCGAAGTGGCTGTGTTACAACTGGACTATGTGACAATTGTTACATATGTATAAAACATACTTCAATTTTGACTCAATTATACAAAAAATACGGAGTCCCATAACCTGTTGTTATAAATATTGGCTCTATAGGACTAAAAAAAGACTGCTTCAAATCGAAACAAATTTCTTGTGCCTTACAATTGGCGCATAGTCTACTGATGTATGACACCGTCTAATTGAAGTTGTATTACATTAGATGTGACTTTACTATGAGCACGTAGCAAGCCTGAAGGAATAAACCAGCAGAGTATTTCCCTGTTACTGAAGTTGTCTGATTGGAGAATTTGTTCGTCGCCTGTCTAGCTCGCTGCAGAATGGAAAGTTTCTATGTATATATTAACATAATATGTTTCCAGACAACTCGATGACTTATCTGTAGAGACATGCAAAATTCGCGTTATCGTTTGGTAGCAGACTAAACTTCACATTCCTATACATAACAGAGCAGAACCTCCGATTCAATTGGCCACGAACTTAATGAGTTGTCATTTACGTGTGTTACGTTTTTACAGAGATTGGCCTCTCTACCGCGTAAGTATTCTCCGCGGCTAGTCACGACAATATCGGCCAGCGGGAGACGTCGAACGAGCCTATAGTCACTTGGAGTCTAGTCAGCTGTCAGAAAATAACGCGAATTTTGCACGTCCCTACTTATCTGATGAAATATTTTCAGGAATTTAGTCAAACTTGGTACACATATTTCATACAAAACTGACTCGACTTTTGCGTGTCTCGTTCAGGGTTGTGTATAGTCATTTCTAATCACTAAGGACCCAACGTAATATGACAATATTTCTGCACCAGTTTGTTTCTGAGTCAAGTGTACTCATTTACAGCTCTGCTTCATGGCCAGTGATTGGCTTTTCTTTAACTACGTGTTACGTATCTTAACGTTTTACTGCAAATCACAAGGCGTGTGGTAACGCAGTAACCTTATTTCGATTGGTAAAGTCAAATGAAAAATGTATTTCTACCGGATGATTTTTGGTGAAAAGAATAATGCAACATTTTGTATGAATGCATAACTCTCACATCTGCACCTCTGCTTAGTGGTTATTGGCAGAGTATATTTGTGCAAAGGCGTGGCTCATTTGACTGTACCAATGAGAATTAGGTTACTGCGACACATCATGTATGTGATTTGTGGGTAGATCCCCAAGACGTTGAGAGTTAAAAACAGCCAATCACTGACCATGAAGCAAAGCTGCAGATGTGCACATGATGCATTGAAACAAAATGTAGCATTATTATTTTCACCAAAAATCACTAGCTCTGCGTATTTCCATAAATACACGCTTCCGGAAACAATGAAGAAAAATTGAAGAGAGATGAATGCAAATCACTGAAACAAGATGACACAGAAATATTGAGGAGTTCCTACAAATAACCGCTTCACTTGGTACAAAACCGCTCTTCGCCATTGTATTTTGCACGGGAAGTTAACGTATGGTCGGAGCTGTATACAAGGTTCACTTTCAAATACCCACCGCTTTGTTCAACTCGTTACAACTTTTTTCTTTTAAATTTGTTGAATGATCGACTAATTTGCGATACTGTAATCATATGCCATAAGCACATTACTATCGAGAGTAATCGTAAAGCAAGCCTTGATTTTTATGAAGTACAAAATGTATAATAATGCTTACTGGTAAATTTTTACGCAAAGAATAAAAAACTATTAGAATGTTTTAAATAACACTTGGTTTGTGTGAACGACTCTGGAAAACATGTGTGATCATCGGCTACACTTAAAGTCACGTTATGTACACCTATAAAATTCATATTCTACGTACGCTGTAAAAATTAAACCACACAGTATTTACGAAGATGTGGTATATTTTATAACACTATAAAGTGGAGTCAGTGATTATTCACTGATTATCAGTAATTTTTCAAAAAATTAATTACTTTCAATTACCCCAGGATGATGAATGAGTATAAATTTTCACATATTGCATGAGCGTAATAAACTCAATCCGTAGGGACAAAAAGTTTTCACGGAAAGAATTCTACATGACTTTATGCATTACGTGCACACGCGCACATCTATTCTATGGTTATTAGCTAGGTATGCGGAGTCGTTTTCATTTGACTGTGCCAATCAGAACAAGGTTAACTGCGACACCACTCGTCTGTGATTCGCGGATAGAACACAAGACGCTGGTAGGTAAAACACCCAATCACAGACCACGAAGGTGAGCTGCAGGTGTGTGCGTAAGGCACTGAAACTTAGCAGGACTAAAATATTTTCGCGCAAACTTCCTGTTTCTGCAGTAAGTCAAGTAATAAAATTCACTTCTTGGAGAAGCATAAAAATGGTGTACAAAACTGGCGTAATTTTGCAAATAATACAGTACAAGTCATGCGAGCTAGGAAAGGTCCTGGCGACACGCAGAGGGGAAAATTCCTCCTCCTCCTGCCCATAACCAGCGGGGGTGTGCACATCTGCTGATTGGTTGTAGCTGCTAATGTCACGCTATGGTTCCGTCATTTCCCTTCTTACTGGCTGGTAGGGGAAGTGTGGGGCGGGTAGCTGCGCACTATTTCACGTCCACTGCGCCACTCTTTCAAAACCTTTCCTACGCTGCGGGACCAGTAAGCATTTGATACGTGTGCTTCAAAACTAATGGAATCCTTCACCAAAATTTTAATATTTATTACTGGGACTTGAACCCAGCTCCTGTGACACTTAACGTCGTTATATTAACAAACGTACCACCCCGAACACGCAACAAATAGAAGTAATGTTTGAAAATCTATTTATTTTTTATTCGTCAGTGAAGGCAAATTTCGTCTACTGTCTAAATAAATCGTTAGTAATGAAATTGTATATAACTGGAGTAATTTCGTAGACACAATGGAGTGAAAATAGAAATGATATAAAAACTTCTACGTAAAAGTCCAATGATGTGAAAAGGCAACCTTATCTATATTTGAAACCAGTTTGAAGACCGTCCTGTAAAGAACAATACACAGATGTTAGTTTTTCCGTACATTTAAATTTATGTATTGTATTTATCAGGTATAATACAGAACAATAAAATATTGAGATTTTGGGGAAAATTACGAATTAGAAGAGACTTGAAAAATTCACCAATTTTTCTAGGCGCAAGCAAGAAAGAATGCAAATAACTGTAAGTTCGTATCAGTTGCACAGTATGCTTCGCATTTTATTCACACCTCCTGGAAAAGGCGGGAAGGGGGGGGGTCCTGGGTCATTAATAAAGAAGTAACTAAATGCAGATCCGCTCATTTGGTATCACTGTGTCAGTAAGTAACCAATGAACAGCTACTGTCTGCTAGGTCACACGGACATTTTTGGAGGTCGATCAAGAGGTCAGCGAACTCTTGAAATTGAATGAGTAGAAAAAAACATGTGGAACTTTATATGCGCTAACTTTATTGCTAATCGCATATGTATGTATGTACATACAACTTGAAACCACTCCGGCATTGGTTTCTCGCTCGGTGCGACAGTATAAGCCATTGCCAAGGATTGTCCTCTTGGTCAGTTTCGTGACATATTTTATAATTATTTTTTAAGTGATAAATATCATATTACTTTTATGTGGAATAAAACTAGAGTTATTATATGGTTATAATTATTCCTTAGGGTTTAATGTTTCTGCCCAAAAATTAGGATAAACATCATCAATTGTTTTATTTTTTTACATCTCTGGACTTTCATTAGAGTGTAAAAAATTACGTTATTTAAAAAAACGAAAAAAAAATATAACTTTTAAATAAACTGTCCCATTTTTAAAAAAATTTGTTTACAAATTAAACTCCGAACACAGCTTGAAACTGTTATCCGTGTGTCATTAATAATCAGGTCCCGTAGGATTAAACATGAGGCCAAAACGTTTTGGTAGTTAAATATAATTGTGTCCTTAAACATTTGGTGGAAGCTGTAATGATAAGATGACTGAAAGCGTAGAGACTGATTTTTTGCAAAAAGAAAATTACACCAACTTGTTTTAGTATAGTACGTGCACACGTGCAGCTCAGCCACTTGACCAGTTACTGTGTGTGTGTGTGTGTGTGTGTGTGTATATATATATATATATATATATATATATATTTACTTTCAGAAACTTGGGGCATCTGCTGGCAAATAACAGACGCTCGGTGTCGTAGTAACCTTATTCTCATTTGCACAGTCAAATAAAATAAATCTCTGCACAAAGACATGCTTTCAATACCTGCGAAGAAGAGTTACAGTTGTGCACACACGGCAATGACGCAAGTCGGTGCAAAATTATTTCCACCAATAACGAGCGGCTATGTAAACGGGTTAGGCGTAGATAAACTTCCCATTCAAATGTCGAAGAGCATCGTTCGGAAAGAGCGCCCTCTTGTAAGCCTTTGACTTTGGAGGTGGTTTGTGTCGCCTACCAGAGTAGTTCGTACGGCGCCGGAAGCCACAGAGAAGTCAATTGAAGCAACAACTGGGCGGGCTTCCCGTCATTAGCTTCGCAGCGTGACTGCGTTGCTCTTTCACCCGATCGCCACTTAGCACCGTGTTATGAGGGACCGCTGATGTGCCACAGCCGTTAGAGAATTCGCCTCTTCTTGTACTACCATGTTAGGTAAAGAGGATTGAGTTAGTTACCAAATATGTGTGACATATTTGTGTGACTGAACTTGTATAGGCTATAGATGGAGAATATATAAGGTATGATAAAAGAATAATTGAAACAAAATACCATAAATTAAAATAATAACTGTTCTACAGTACTGTAAAGTTGTAACTTTAAAAATAATTTTTGGCAAACTTTAAAGACCTAAATTTCAGTTTCCATTTGGTAAAGAAAATGTTCACTCAGCAAACAATCACCTTAACCAGTCAGTGTAATTAATCCCTTTTTAGCTGTACACTTAGACCTACTTGAGAAGCAGTCCTTATACAATAGCACCCTACATAATATTTTCAAACAGACAATTCAGTAACCCTTCTTTATCCTGGACAATGCACATGTTCTTCCATCACCAGCAACAACAATTAGAATATATACCTTTTGTTTATTTTCTTCCAAGAAGGTTTTGTCCATAGACAAAGTATTGTCTCTCAAAGTTCATGCCTGTCATCTTATTGACATTAAATTTAAAGTAATAAATATCATATTTACCTATTTGTCTTCTCATTCATAAAAACATTTAATTTAGTCCAAAAGAAAACAGAAAATATTTAACATGTATGACAAATAAAGCATTTTAATCATAGAAACAAAAAAGTAAACAATAAATAACAATATTAACATCTGTAGCATTCTTACACTCTCAAAAATACAATCCGGGTTTGATTCCCAGCGGGCTTTCTCGTTGCAATGCCGTTTCACCTGCGTCAGTCGCAAGTGCCCCGGAAAGTATTGTATAGAGACTTTACACACTGGTAATTATTGGTGAAATTTAAGTTATAATGGTACATTTTAGATATTGAGTAGTAAGCACAGGATTTTAAAGTTTTCAAGGATTTAAGTATTCGCCAAGTAACTACACGGATATCACTATAACTTACTTCTAGTTTTATAGAGTTACCTGCCACATAATCAATTAAGTATTGTTGAATTTAGTATTAATTCGACCTTATCACTCGGCAACTAGAAGCCTTGCCGGCCTACGTAGCCAAGCTTTCTGGGCGCCGATCTACTGTGCAAGAGGTCCTGGGTTCGAATTACGACTCGGACATGGATGGTGTGTTGATCCTTCGCCTTATTTTTACCGATATAGGCTTTTAGGACCTCGCTGGTAAAGGGAAACCTTCTCACCACCAGCTACTAGAACAAGCTGTTTATGACATTTATAAACACAAACTTGCCAGCAAGGCCCGTTTATCGTCAGTATCTCAAAGGATTGTTAGTCTTCGTTTAGTGATATGTGGCGATTGGTTTTGAATGGGAGGTTTTATAACAAATTGGTGTCTTTCTTAGTTGTGCACTGCTTTTGGTGTTATGCAAAATATTGCAGCATTTAGCCAAGCTTAGAGTCCTGTTTATATGTCAACATACTGTACCTTTTTTGTTAAAATATCCATGCAATACTCTCTGAGATTCATTAAAAATTTCAAGATTAACAAACTGGCACAAATAGCACAAAAATTACAGGACAGCATTTTAAATTAATTTGTCTTAAGTATGGCAATTAGAGCGATGTCAGATGGGGGGAAATGGCAGTCATACAAGTTTTCACGTTTCGTTAGTTACTACTTAAACTTTTTTAAAGAAACATGTAGTTCATTACTAACTCACACACATTTCCAACAAGAATAGTATGCAAACATTATGAATAACTTTAAAATTTCCCAAGAGTTTCATCTTCCGCCAAGTTAACGTGCCTCCTTCTGATTTAAACATTTGTTTCTACGTGCAAATAATTATCGGTATCTGCAGCCACTTTTGAATAAATAATGTATTAAAAAGGGAAATGTAGGATCAAAAGATTCTATAGTTTTGGTGTTTTCTCTGCATTGACAATTTTGATAAATATCTGAAATAAGTTAACGGTTTATACTTTGTCGTCGATACGACTTAGCAAGAGAGCAAAGAATTATCATCAACAGCCACGATATTCTGCGAACTTTATCTAAAGGAAATCTGTAATAAAATGTATCTCTCGTAATATAAATAAAACAGAATATTACGGAAAACACACGACGACCACATTGCAACAGAAGGGTCGAGAGCTGCGTAGTTACATAAATATATTAGGCCTTAATCTGCAAAATAATTACTAGTAAATTTACCTTATCAATGTAGAGGCCGCGGTGGGCGTAGTGGCTAAGGCACTCGCCTCCGGGTTCGGTTCCCGGCGGTTCCTGGGAATCTTGCAGGACGATGCTCCTGGTCAGTGAGTTTTTAGGGGGATCTTCCGTTTCCCCCGCCCCTTCATTCCGGCACTGCTTCATGCTCGCATCATGTCAAACCCCATCACCAACGATAAAGACCTATGTGTTAAGTGCTGTCCATAATATGTTCAATCAATCAACTTCATCAGAGCACACTAGTATTCAGAAAGTGAGTAAGGTAAAACTGTTTCGCATATGATCTTTGAAATAACTGTGCCATATGGGAGTGCATTACTTGATTTTGTTTCTAGGACATACCCCATTGCGATATAGAGGGCTGTCAAAGAAGACTAACTATAATAGAAATACACAAACAAGCAGTTCCCGAAACGTCATTATACTGTCTGCCTGGAAAACTACTGTGTTTTTGCTTCGTCTCATCTTTGTGTCGTGTTTTGTATTGTGTTCGTGTCTGATACAATACCGGATTTGTGTCGTCTCATTTTTGGTTCGTATATTTATATTTATTTTGTGGGTCATGTATTTATTTCTGTTTGTCCTTCTGCCAAAGTAGACCTCAAACTTGGGTTGTCTGCCTTGGAGGTGTCTTGGGTTTTTCTTTTGATTTTTGAATTTGATTTTTTTTTTATTTTTCATTTATTATCTGTTTATTCTTGTTTTATTTATTTTACCCGATTCAATTTACGGAATTTTATGTTGTGTACGTATCCTGTTGATCCTGCTTATTTTTGGTTTTCTATTATCTTTAGTTATCTTTGACAGTCACCATCGCAGTGGAGTATGACCAAGAAGCTATATCCAGTCTTGTTTCCCATGCTTCAATGGTTCGGTTCTATACAATTTTAGGAAACGATCAATTGTATATTGATGTAACCAGACGTGTACAATATCAATACTCAACAGGTTCTCTATTAACAAGTTGAAATATTGTAAGTGCCCCATTCTGTGTGTGCGTGAAAAAGTTCCATACGGTTCAGGAAGTTTTTTATATTCTCAAGTCGATAATAAGTCTGGCGCTTCTTCCTGTTGTAACCCGGGCGCAAACACACACAGAGCGAGGTCCATATCAATTATGACTAGAGCCACGATTTAACGGCTAAAATTTTTTTTTCCAACATTTGGTTTCAATGCGCCATGTTCACATCTGCAGCTCTGCCCACTTTTTTCCATTGTTAAATTTATAAAGTAAATAAAGATTGCTGGAGCCTTTTCTTAAATTAGTGAGCGAAGGAAGTATTTCATTTATTGATAAAAATACCTTTTGATAAATTGTTTATCTTAGTGGAAAGGAAGTGGGCGGAGTTTGAGTCCGACCGCCCTAACTGCAGCGCCAATAAAACACAATATTCTCGGTAACTTGATGAACTACAACAAGGGGGTCAAGCAAAATACATTGGTAAATAGGCGAGTGTCCGTGGCCTGAACTATGGTGGCTCTACAAAATCGCGCGAGAACTTGACTGTTTGCTGGGTTTCAACGTAAGTTCAGCTGACCAGAAGATTACTGGCCTTCGCTTGTACTATTAGCGATTACCCTATTTGACTGAGCCAATAAGAATCCCAATATTGTAAAATGTCATGCCAATTATTGATCTGCAGATTGCTACGTTGTGTCAGACGTATATCACCCAATCATACATGTCTCAAGAAACTACAGCGTTTTCAAGGATATGCTGGCACAAAACATTTTCGCGATATACGGTTACCTCTACTTATGACTATATTGACCCGAATGTGGTATTTCTCTGTCCAGTTTTTGGGTTGAGTATCAACTCTTGTTGTCGCGATATGTCAAATTGGGCAATGGAACCCCGTTATGAGGAAGCTTCCTTCATCGGGTTGACCTGATTAATTTATGTGGGCGTTTTCAGGTAGGTCGCTCAAGGTCATGGGTCCAAGTTCACGGCTTTAGAAAGAATTATTATATTTGAACACAGACGAGGGCCAATGCTGTAAAATATATATGTAACTTTTATTTTGTTGAATGGTTTTACTATGACTGTAATTTCTCGAGACAAACTATATAAATATTTTAGCAAATGTATCAATTAAATGGAAATTTCGTTAGTTAACTAATAAGCTGCCATTATGCTGTATTTAATCTAGACAAAATCATATTACATAATTAAAACCAGATGTAACAAAATTACAGAGCGAATTTTCGATATCAGTTTCGTTTTTTTTTTAAATTATTGTCATAAAAATTTTAGAAACTCAGTCTCAAGCCCTTAAGGGGTCTCTCTATATAGGCTGCGGTTGTGTGTGTGAGGCAGGAGTGGTAAGGTTACCGTTGGCCGATGTATGTAATGTATTACCGCCCATGGGACTTTAAGCGGTGACCGCATTATTTTATTTGTGAGAAGCATAGTTCAAAGTCTAACGCTTGTTTCTATAGTAGTGTTTTTCGAATCTGGTTGTTGTTTTTACAGATACGGCAGTCTGAGATACCAATTTTTGGCCATTTTGAGGGGCCCGGAAATTATGTTTTAAATTAACATCCTGAGTTTTTGGAACTGTAGTGACATAGTTTGAAGTGCGTGTTCTTTTCGTAGATATACGAATATAATGCGCGTTTAGTAGTTTCGGCAAAAAAAAAAGAATAATCGCAACTCGTTGCAACGCATTTTAAGCACGGGTAGGGAGACCCCTTAGTAAACATAAGGCTGTCCATGTTGTCACAGTATCTACCCATCACTCTATGTCCCTGAAGACGGTGTCCTCATCTCACTGAGTTGGTACGAATTGAGTTTTAAACATTTTGTTTTGATACAGTTCTGCCTTTTGTTCTTCTTATGTTCTAGAAGCAAAAATGAGGTCATGTTTGAAGTATTTTTCAGCACGGTAAGAATTTTGCACACTTTCAAAAGATTTTTCCAGCAAGTAAACGTGGTAACTAACACTAACATAGAGTTTCAGACTGTTGCTATCAAATGATACTCTGGGTAACTGAATATTCATCAAAATGCATACTACACAGTTAAATAAAATTAATTTTAACACTATAACAAGTAACTCTTTCAGGTAAGAAATGTAAAGTACATGCCATAATCCACTAAAATAACACGTAAACTCTGCACCGACGAAATATACTTTCTATAGACTGTGTATTTTTAAAATATAATGTCATTTGCATTTTTAGTGAACAAAAATATGCCAAGAACATTGGCAAACATATTTTCTAGTACAAATGCATCGATAAAGAAAAATAGCATATCTCTTCGTGATTGTTATGAGTCACTGTTCTTCTAATTGCTGACTTAGCTCAGACGTGTTTTTTTTTTTAATTCATTTTTATCACAACAATATGATATACTAAACGATTCGAAAATAATCTTTGTCTAAAGAACATACATAAACACTCATAATCAACACTGTTAATTCTCTCTGCATGTCTAGGAAATATATATTCACTTATATATCTTGTAAGCTCAACATAGAGCCGTTTATGGTAGTCCTACTTACTTACAGATTATTTAGGTTAAAAAAAACTAGTTTTCCAACACTATGTTGCAAGCTGTCATTCGTCGTTAAGAAATGTTGCTAATATCTTAAGGTACATCTGTTTACGATGATATTTTTTTACTTTTGAAATATATACAAGCTTAAATTATTTACACACTGCAATATTTTGTTCGTTTTATAAGATGAAAAATTGTGGCTTAACGAAATGAATATGCGGAAATTTTTTTTCGATTCATATCTCGACCAAATATGTATAACATCTTTTTATTTAAATACATTTCTGAGATTTTTAACACGGATTACTCTTAAAACATTGCAATTTACAAATGTATGTACGTCTTTACAATTCTTCCTGAGAACTGAGATTGCGTGACTTCATTTAAAAATAAATGCATCATTACAACTAAACTTATATTCGTCGTTGACATGTGTTTAATAACCAGATACCTAGGATTCATTGACTTTTTTATTTCCATGGTACTTTTCCAATCTTTCAGTTTTCATTTAAATGACTTTCCACGAATATAATAAATTGGTTTTAAAAATTTTTCTCGTAATTAAAAGTCAAATGAATAATCTTAAACAATGTGACTTGGTGAAGGCGAATTATGAAAGAAAAAAAAATAAGTATGTAACAAATCATAATTTCTTTAAAAATATTACTTGTACAAAAAATAAGATAATTCACAACTTTAAAGGATGTAATCATTTATTAACATTCTCCAGAAATTCAAAGTTAATATAATTTACTTAATAAATTATTTACAGAATATTTAACAGGACGTATAAGAACCGAAAGTATTTAATACTGAAATAAAACAATGTTTTTTCGAGTGTAAATTGATGTATAAATATAGTTTCTGTAATGTTACGTACGTGTTTGTAATGTATGTTTCTTCTTGTTCGCAGGTTTCCCACAGCTGAAGACGTCGTTCGGCTCTGGGGGCGCCTGCATGACCGGTGAGTCTGCATACAATACCAGCTAATTACCAGAGATAATGACCTCAAACGTGCTGTGTTTTAATGTCCTCAGATCTCTGACACCCCTCCCACTTCACACTCTATCTCTCTCTCTCTCTCCCTCTCTCACTCGCTCACTATTCATCTTAGCACTTGGTCGCAGTTAACAGGGATACTGTGCCGTCACGTAGCTGTAGCCGAGAGTTAAGTTTGGTATATAATTCACTGACTGAGCTTTCGTTTGTACTCGAACACTGTTCTATTTCACTTTGAAATTAGAGTTGTCCTGTTTGTACCACACTGTTAAAATTTTCCGTGAATTTATGGATAATTTCACAGAAATTTTTGTTTAATTAACATAAACATTATTTTGTAACACAGTTATGCATAATTTTGTTTCATTTATTAAACACGTGTAAAACTACGAGACGAAACTAAAAAATAATCGTACACATTACTGTACCTGCATCCTAACGAAGTCTCATAAATATGCGAGTTTTCGTAAGTGAAGCTAGTTGCCTTCCGTTAATTAACGTACCCTTCTAGGGACATTTTTACCAGCATTTCTCCGTAAAACAACTAATTTTTTTAACGGTGCCACCTTATGTTTGTGAGAGTTTTTAGCAACTGTTGTTCAGTACACCTAGTAACATACTGAAAAATTCCACTGGCATTCGGTACCACTTCAAATACTCTCATGTACATCGTTACAAATTTTAACGGCAGTTTATCGTTAATAAACGGAAATAGTGTCCGCAAAAATAAAATACGGAAATGTCTATGGTAAATATACACAACGGAATCATACGTAATATGTCCATAAGACTGTGCGGACATTAGCAAAGAAAAAATCGCAAATGTATGGGTTAGAGAGCTGTAAACATTACGGCTATATTTTAATAGCATCACCGGTAAATCTGCGAATCTGTAAAAATTTTATTGTAGTATTATATATATGTAAGTATGATTCAGTTCCGTGTGATGAAACTATTTTACGGAAACTTCTGTTGGATTAGGAAGTAAGTTTCCGTGAAATCACGGAGGTATCCGCATACATGTTTACCGGAAATGCCGTAAATCGAAGGAGAAAATTTTTCACAATGCACAAAATACTAAACATTTTAAACATTTCTCCCAGATTATAGAGCAAATTACAACTTGAATTATATAATAAAATTATTCGGAGAGTGAAAATACTCGAACGTATTATGCGTTACGTCACGTTAATTCAAGTGCCTAGGTACGGTTTTAACTTTGCTGGTTACAGATTTGTGCGGCTGTGAAAGGGTATCACGCATTAGCACATGCGTCATACGCGACTTTAGTGTTCAAGAGGCCCTCCTCAATGCCCTTGAATTATAAAATAGTCATGAATATTCCTTATTGACAAAACTACTTAATTTACATGCATATATCTACGTAAAGAACGCAACCAAAATTTCTTCGGTATAAGTTTAGAAATTCAACATGCTTATTGCGTTCATGATTTTAGAGTCTCTGAAAATGGCTTAAAACGATTTTTCAGTGTTCGGGTAAGTGGAAACCGGATTTGAAAAACACAAAAATATGAACTAGTGATGAGCTTAAATCCATAATTACAAGTACAATTACACATGATCTTCTATTGAAATCCTAAATGAAAACTAATAATTGTAAAGCGGTGTATGCCAGTTCTAGATTGATACACTAGTTACAGACATTCTTATCACGCCGTAGATTTTGTACCTAACCCTCACAAAAGATGGTTATATGGGGAGCCACCTGAAGACAATCAGCCAAGTTTATAAACATACAGAATACAGGCCATATTTGTTTGTGAAGGGATTTCTCGTGTGTTTAATTTATAAACGTGAGTAATTTTGTATTTGAGAATAAATTTATTTATAATACTTCTTTCAAACTTTGAACCCACAACGGTTGATTGTTGTATATTTTCCTTGTTAGATGAAGTCAAAATGAGAAAAAACGAACAGTTTCAGTTATGTTACATGCTTTTTTAGCTGACTAAATAATAATGTTACACGACATTTCATCATCCTAGCTTTTTATTCACCATCATGTATTGCTACAGGTCGGTTTTAGACACAAAATGATTCAAAAAGACCTAGTAATATGTTTTAGAATAAAATTATACTATATTTTTATTTAATACCTCGGAAAACTATCAGCCTATTCACGCGGCGAAGAAAAAATAAATTCCGCCGTAGAACATTTTATCACATGCAATTTTTATAGCAAACGTACCTATCTACAAAACAGATAACGTACGAATGTTTTAAGGTAATTTTACCAATCCCATACAAACGCGGTGTTGTAAAACAATTATTTTAGTAGGTTTTACTTATTATTTATTGTTGTTGGGTGGCTGTAGCCAGAGGTAGGCACTTTATAATGAAATTATTTAAGTGTTTAAGTTAAGGGTGAGGGTTACGGTTAAATGAAATATATATTAATATAATTACGGTGGCTTTACTCTACACAAGTTAGTTACAAAATATTACTTGGTTGTACTACATAATTTAGGTTGGAGGGGAGCGGCTGTTTAACGATTTGTTCTACTCTATGATGGGTGACCCTTTGGACACCTTAGACCTCACCGTTAGCATGATGCCGGAGGCTGATGATGATAGTGACGGCTATCGACGGACGACGTCACGTCGTGGGTCTCGACCCAGGACCATCCTGGCGAGGTGGTGACGGCTGGAAGGCTTGAAGGAGACAGACCTCGATTCCCCCGATACATTACGTTATATTGACACACTTCAGTGCCGGTGGGGAGAATCGCTGAGGCCCTTGTCTTGTGCAACCCCTGACCTGATTGCACTGCCGTCGTCGCTAGCCCGTCCTCCAGGCGAGGCTCTTGCTAATCATAACATTGCCTCCAAAGTTACCAAAATGATACGTCCCCGTATCATAAAGGTTGGTCGGATTTTGAAATAGCAACCATCCTATATATGGTTCAGTAGGTGCTCTTGCAGTATTGTGGCAGTAGGATATGGACTACGATTGCTTCTTCAGACGGAAAGGAAAAATTATAGTGAAGGAAAAACTATGGCAGACGGACAGCTAAAGGTAAAGGATCTGCCTTCGTCTCTTGCAATTCTGCTGTTTGCATTCGGTCAGCGCCGAGCTTTGTTGTACTGCTGAAGGTGAAGGTTTGATGAGTGGCCTTGGGTTATAGCTATGACGTGCACATTTTCTTTCGCGAACGCGGCAGACTACTATACGAGTGTAGGTCGCGATATACGCGCAGCCTATTCTTGACGGTAACTGTTCTGAATGTCTATGTATTGGTGGGTCTAAATAGTATGCCTAGTAACATTTAGTTTAGTTAACAGAAAAATTGAAATTTAGTTGCATACAGTTTATATTAAAATATTTAAGAAAAATTTGAATATAGTTTACGCTCCCCTCGCACAAAGAGTATTAAAGTGTTACTGACAAAATCTACAAGATTATCACAGTTTACTACATTCTAAATTTACAGATTGGTGTATGAACTATATCTAATGGCCATGATAAGGTTTTAGGGTGTGGATTGAGACGGAATAGTTTGAAATTTAGGAGTACATTAACTATTACTGTAACTGTGAAAATTCATTTCTAGAAACGTTAAAATTTGGTGCACCATTCCTCCCAAATTTCAGTCAAAAGGATAGGATTACAAGGAACTTACACTGACTTAACACTAAATAACATTATGAAACCATTATCATTTTCTTTTAACAAATGTGTGATGGCATTAACTGGTATATAAAATCGCAGTGTTACAAAATTTTACTTTTTGACTGCTAGATACTACGGCATTCAATATAAATTATGTTTTATGTCAATTATATTTTATATATTTTTAAGTGATTTTAAAATACATATCTTTGTAATATGAGTGATAAATTTTCCAAGCGAAATACATAGTTTTGTTTCTAATTACGGGTTACAAATGTTTTTAACAGAAATTCTTAACCATTTACTAAATTTTTCTTTGTTGTTTGCTCATTCTTTGCGTTTTAAGGCCTTTTTTCTGAATTTTTGATTGGTATTGTATTACTTTAATAATGGATTTAAAATTACTTTGACTTCAAAACAAATACTGAGGTACATGTATTAAGTAAAATGTTTCATTTTCAACTGAATAAATATACTTTTTTTTTTTTCGTGAGCTCACTTGTGAAATTTAATATAGGCCCTATCATTTACAATTAAATAGAAAAATGTCATTATATACTTGACATTTGACAAAATATAATACTTTGTGTCTGATAAATGTTTTCTCTTAAACTGTTCTTTATACTGTTTTACATACGTTTGAGATAGATTGCCGAAGAAAATATTTCTCATGTTTGTATTGTGTTATGTGTGTAATTGTTTTTGTGTAACGGTCGACCATGATGTGTGAGTGTTTGTAAGTATAGAACTGCTGGTGTTACCTGAGACTGTAGAAAGCATACGAGGAGTGAGGAACCTGGTGTGAGCTGTTAAGAGACTAGCAGAATGTTGTGGTAGGTAATAGTTGCTGGCTCAGGTCAACGTTGGCAGCGCTGCTTTTGTCTTCGCCGGCTGTTGTCGGATGACCATAGGTCAAAGTTCTGTAAGCGTCGATCTGGATCTGGCCTGGCTGTAGTGTCTGGTGACCTGCAACTTAAAATACTGGTCTTAGTTCATGTACTATTTTTTTTCTGAAATTTTGTCTTAAAAAAAAAATACTGATATTCGTTCAGTTATTACACATATCAATTTTAGTAATTTTATTTATTTATTAGGTACATAAAAACTCTCCCTCCTTATTACGTCACAAAATTTCTAATTTAATGTCCGAAAGTGGTCTGCTTCTATTGAAATATTACTGAGTGGGAATGTAAAATTATTATTATTATTATTATTATTATTATTATTATTATTATTATTATTATTATTATTATTACTGCACGATGCCGTCACTATATTAACGTGTTAAACATTCTACAAAAATTATTTAATGAATAAATTACTGTTTAAATTAATTACTATTACGTACTGTGTGTTCGCCTTCTGGAACATTTATTATTTTATTATTATTAACTTATTTTAACTGAATGTATAGATCACTGTGATAAGTATATTAATAAAACCTACTGTGTGTGAGCATGTCGGAATATTTATAATTTTATTATTACTATTATTAGATTATTTTAACGGTACCTATAGATTACTGTGATAAATATGTCAATATTACGTACTCTGTGTGCATATACCGGATTATTTATTATTTAATTATTATTTGTAACTGAACATCTGGATCACTGTGATAAGTATACTGGTTGTAACATAAATATTATACAAATATGTATACCTAAGCAGTCAGGGGAAAATATCGATTAAAGAGAAACTACATAAGGGAAATACTCGAGAAATAGTAATATATGGTAATTAACAGAAAAACGAAAGACAATGGACTCGGACACAAAAACTGCATCATGACTCATTTCAGAAGGGCGACCAGAGTACTCAGGTACCTGGACATAGACAATGTGTAGCATACCTACCCCCACATTGACAAGGGCTCCCAACGCATCCATGGACGTACCCTATGGCCTGATTAGCCACAGCACCAATAGGGCACAAAGGTGGTCTCTCTAGGGCAGGGCACCACTCCTCCCAGAGACCAAAATCGCACGCCACTACGCGTAATTCGCCGACGATAGAAAAGAGAAAGGAAGAAAAATATGCCCTCTGAAATGAGTGACATAACCCTGAAAACCTATATCCCGTTATGTCAAACGAACTGAAGAAGAGTTAGAGTTTAACATAACGAATAACATTCCAAGTGTACGAGTTATTATCATTTAACTATCGGGAAGGGGATACTTATAATTATACTTGCCGGTTATAATTATTAATTTACTGTATGTGGTTATCAATACTGCTTATACTATTTAAAATGTTACATTAAACTAATGTGTGCTGGACTGTGTATTATTATTAAAATTGAATTATTATAATTACTACTGTCTGTTTGGTATTATATAATAATTATGCTGTGATTTGTAAAGAGTAAATTATTTAACTGATTACTTTATCCCATATCTGAAATGCTGAGTAAAAAGTAGTAAGAGAAGTTACATAAAGAAAAGTACGTATTCAAGAGAAATTACAGGACGAACACAAGCGAAATATCGGCTCTCTAGCTCACCATAGGGGATCGAAGACTAGTCGTACTCAGGTCCAACTGCCCAAAGATCAACTGTGTCGCAATCATGGACCCACAGCTGAAAGTCCAAAAGTGCTCCTACTGCCAGCTCTGGCCAGTAGAGCAAAAAGGGCGGTCCCTCTACCCGCAGAGACCAAATTCGCATGCCGGACGCGCAAATCGAAGAAAAATGAAAAGAGAAGAAGGGATCTCCTAATGGCGAGGACTCACTCACAGTTCTAACACCCGTTATATCCCTCATACCTGCTGCTGTAACAGAGGTTTTACGTCTGCTACCTCAAGATTGTAAGTCCTGGACCACAGTTCTGAATGAACATAACGACTCTCATTCTTGGTACTTGTGTTGCCTCATCTCTCTTAAGTGAAAGTGGAAGAATAATGAAATGATGTCAAGTGGTAAGAGTAACTAAACATCTTCTAACATATGGGACGGTAACATAAAGTTATGTTTGTTAACCTGGGCTCGTTTAACCGCTCGACTAAGTTGGCAACAGTGTACGCTGAGTTGCGAATTCCTTGTAAGTGGGCCGCCGCACCGTGCGTGCGTGCGCGCGAACTGGAAGAAGCTACTGTATGAACTCTACCTTCCGTATGGCAGCGAAATAGTAATATCATGTACTATTGAAAACCATTTAAATAACTGTGAAACACACAACGGCATTACATTCACAACTACACGACTCGCATTAGCGACCAAATGAATGCTACTAAAATTAACTGTATTATAAAATTAAAATATGTTGTTTTTTTTTATCAAATTCTGAACGTGGTAATGAACTATTCTAATGGAATTACGTAATTACGGCACACACAGAGGAATAATTAAGATATGAATGCACTAAAATTATATAAAAAGAAATTTTGCAATAAATTCACTTAATTGTTTTAAATTGCTATAATAACTGTATTATTAAATCTCAAAATTTATTTCATGATTGAACTATTTAATTTCTGTTTTAAGAGCATCTCAAGTAGAAGATTTGATTATCATGTTAATTTCAATTGGTTTCAACAGTAATGTTAATATAAGGAATTATACTGGTAGGGTGGGTGGGGAAATTAATTCAACAAATCAAAATTTATTAATTAACTGGGGGACGGAGGCTGATTTAAATTTTACTTGCTACGAAATTAATTTAAAAATTCTACCATTGGAATTTTGTCTTTATATTTATACTAGCATTTACATGCGGGTGGGTGGGAAAATTAATTAAATTAATAATTTGACTAAATTTTAAGTTGATTAATTTGGGGGGATGGTGGCTTGGCTGTGAGAGGTGAGGAGCTTAAGGCGCCTCCACCAGTGTTGTATAACTGTTATTTTACTACGTTTCACATATTATTTATAGTTGTTGGGTGGCTGTAGCCAGAGGTAGGCACTTTATAATGAAATTATTTAAGTGTTTAAGTTAAGGGTGAGGGTTACGGTTAAATGATATATATATTAATATAATTACGGTGGCTTTACTCTACACAAGTTAGTTACCAAATTCTACTTGGTTGTACTACATAATTTAGGTTGGAGGGGAGCGGCTGTTTAACGATTTGTTCTACTCTATGATGGGTGACCCTTTGGACACCTTAGACCTCACCGTTAGCATGATGCCGGAGGCTGATGATGATAGTGACGGCTATCGACGGACGACGTCACGTCGTGGGTCTCGACCCAGGACCATACTGGCGAGGTGGTGACGGCTGGAAGGCTTGAAGGAGACAGACCTCGATTCCCCCGATACATTACGTTATATTGACACACTTCAGTGCCGGTGGGGAGAATCGCTGAGGCCCTTGTCTTGTGCAACCACTGACCTGATTGCACTGCCGTCGTCGCTAGCCCGTCCTCCAGGCGAGGCTCTTGCTAATCATAACAGCGGTATGTCAGTCCAAACCCAGTCATCTATGAAAGTTTTGAAAGATACAAAATACTATTTATGGTATTTAATTTTGTTTCATATCTGCTACTGGTCAGAAAAGTTGTTTAAGGTTTTACAATGCTTGTCATAACCTCTGTTACTTCGTTGAGTGTGCACAGTGTTTGAATAAATGGACGTTATTAAAGACGGGAAAGAATTATATAAACATAGATGGTCACCATTTCACTTATAGCTGCTGCTCGTGAACATTTTCGATTAGACAGTTCAGATTTAACAGGCGAACAACCCCGTAGCTCTGGCAATGTGAACATATGTAGATTTTGAGTAGAACCGCGGGCATAACGCCATTGCAGTACTCTGTCGTGTCTGAAAACCAGGCGAGACAAAACAAACAAGAAAAGGCAAGCTAAGAAGTCGCTGTGAGGGGTGACATGACCTGTGAGAGGTGACTATGAAGTATCGTTGGAATGGTAATGCGGAGCAACAGGAGGTCTCCGAGAAAACCCACCGACCAACGATATCGTCCTTCGCGTTGAATTGCAATTACACTGTAAAAAAATTCCTAAAATGTTTAGGAATTAATTAACCTAAACGCAGTATGGGACAGTTGCCATACTTCCGCCTTGTAAATATGTAAACTTTTACACTTGTTACAATTCAAGTCTGGTAACTTCAGTATACATTTGACTGTTTTATAGGAGTGCTACCATGGGTGTCTGGGAAACAATTCTATCATACCTACTTTCTTAGCGCTCCTATACGCAAGTGTGGTAAATTTACAAACTATTTTTTAGAGTGTAGTTTCACACAACTGTGTGTGGAGTATATAGCATTAGTGAGTTGCACGAATAACAGAACCGAGTTGTGTGGGCCGTTAGGTGGAACTATATCGAAAATAATAATTGAAGTGCTTGAACTACTATTCAATGTGATACTATCATAATCTACCCTAGAAGCGATCAATAACACTGTCGTCTGTCCCTTTAAGGTTTAAGATACTTGATTCTGTATAACAATGACTGGTGTATCCTTTTTTAAAATATTCGGAATATCTTGAATCTTATCAAAGGCAGCAATAACTAACAAATCTTACTTTTACTGAACATGATTGTCGTACAACAATGCATTAATGAACACCCATTAAAGTATTATCATTTTACATTTCTCGGCTAGACGTTTACAGACTATCTGAGAGACCATACGACTATTGTAAAATGTCTGCTTGTGGTTCGTGTTTAATGAACATAAAACCATATGTATGCACTGAAGTTTACGTTTGCAAATAACCTGAAAGTATATACAGCTTTTGTGAAAAAATGTATAGCCAAAAATTTGACTATATTCAACAGCATAACCAAGTGACGAATATTTTGTGTCGTTAGACACAACGTACATTTCTATTACGCAATAGTGAATAAACAATACTCGTGCAGAATCATAGCCTCTGTTGTGATGTGTTAATGGCTAT
Organism: Medauroidea extradentata; assembly: GCA_003012365.1. Taxonomy (NCBI): domain Eukaryota; kingdom Metazoa; phylum Arthropoda; class Insecta; order Phasmatodea; family Phasmatidae; genus Medauroidea; species Medauroidea extradentata. The sequence goes on from PNEQ01020850.1 coordinate 43,672, forward strand.
TTGATAGCCTACTTTGCAAAAAAATGCATTAAAATTCACAGACCAATTTTTTATCCGTACAACATCCATTAGTTGCTAAATATGCGCGAAAATTTAAAAACATGTTCTATGGTCACAAATGTTTTTAACATTATAAAGTATTGACATTTTCAGACAGGATTTTCTTTCTGATTTATTTCAAATGTGTGATATATACCGGAACAGACATTTAGAGACTGGAAAAAATGTATCTTTTCATTGTATTCCAGTCTAGAATTTGGAATTGTTTGTCTGTCAATGAAGACGTAAACTTTCTGTGACTGCCTGTTGCCAAAGTACGAGGTATCGATTTTATGTTAATTATGTTTTGTTGCTGGTCATAAACTGGACCAGTATCTTCCAGAAAATGTAGATTTGTTAATGTACTAGCAAAATAAAAATTTTACAGCATGAGTGTTCAAAGTTTAGATTGCCAATTATATAAGTTTTCAGCTGTCCGACTATAACTAAGGCATGACAAGCCTATGTCTAGAATCTGTCTCGTTAGGAATATTCCTACCTGCGTTGATCACTGTAGACAGAAAGGCGTCTCTTAACTGAAAAAAAAAAAAAGGAATGAAAGAGAAATTGAAAGAGCCCAGGTAAGGAGAAGAGGAAGATTGGAAAGAGGAAGAAGATTTTTTTGTGTGTTTTTCTTGTGCTGGCTATCCCCTGTGAGGGAGGACGTCTGAAAACAAATGGCGTGTTAAACCTAACACGTCGCTCTCCTTACAGCCGTGGTAGTTCTCCTGGAGATGCATGAATACCTGTCGCCTCTGATTACAGGCTTCTCGCTAGGAAGTATTCTCCCACCTCCGCGTCGTGCCAACCCGAAAACAAACCACAGCTGACTCGTCTTACATCTCACATACATCTCCAGCTCATCATCTTGGAATTGCTCCTGAAAAGAAAAGATTTTTCAATATTGCTGCGGTTACAGAAGCCTATGTAATAGGATTACAAAATGCGATGATAAAAATTCGATTCGCGTACACTGAAAGAATTAACCAACATTCTGTCGAAATAGGGACAAAATCCTGCTAAGTTGTCAGTACTATCTCGATTATTCCTACAATAATTTACTCTGTAGAAGAAGCAAAGGACATCTTACTTTTACAGAAAATATATTGTTACATCAACGAAACAGATTGTTGTAGAACAATCCTATTGAATCTGTCATTTGAGAATCAACATAAGTCAACGGTTTACCAAAAGGTGTTATACTTTTGTATAAATTTGTACTTTAAAAGTGATTTTTCGACATATTTTGAAAAAAAAAAAAAAAAAAAGTATTTAAACGCATTAAATTTTAGTGAGATAGGTTGTACAAATTGTTAAAATTTTTTGTTGCGAAAATGTTTACGATAAAGTGAGCACTGTTTAATTTTTTCTTGCTGCCGTTTTGCAGCCATGTAAACGTTTCACCACTCTCAAAACTTACCGTATATGAACCCAATAAAATATATTTCTCAAGTATTATAAGTTTTGGTGAGTGCTCAGTTTAAAGCGAACAGCCTATACAGAGGTAAATACACGTATTATTAAATCACATTAAGCGTCATTTGCAGTGTAGCAGGGTACTGAGCTATAGGATTATTTAAGAAACACCATATTTCATTGATACAACTGTACCACTTCAGTAGAAAATTGGCTCATGCAGTTTCTGAAATGACTGATTCAAATTGTACCGAAAACTAAACAGGACTGTTGTCCCTATTCTAACATAATAATGGTAACTACAAGAATACTTTTCCTTCAGTATGATTGGAACACTTTCGAAGAGAGGGATTTATGACTCATAGACAGTGACGTCATCAGAGACAGTTCCACACATAAGGACATAAACTTGGAGAGGGATCGGTCATAGCCAGGGAGGGGTGCCCTTACGGGCTGTTAGGGGCCTCCCCCCAAAAATCATGTTCAACATAACGTAGGCAAAGTATGTCCAGTCGCCTCGAGGAAACTGGAGTTTTGTTCTATAATTATACAAATACACTTAATGTCCTACTTGTTGTATGTATGTTATTTGTAATGTTCTGTAATTGTAAACAACCGCTCTATTGAGGTGGCTGGTATTTTTTACAGTCCATAAAGTCACGTAAACACCCCCCTCCTCCTAAAATGAAATACGTTTCTAAATCCGCTAGGTTTTCGAGAAACAACGGAAAACCAAATTCATAACAGCTGGAGCCGGAAATCGAGCTTCAGACACCCCGAGTGTGAATCCAGCATGTTACGTTGCACCATCTCGCCCACTAGGACCATGATGGCAACAATTATAAATGATTTTTAACAAGTTCTAGTGTTCGAAGTAATGTGGTAAAATTTGGCGGCCGGACGGGTTAGAAAAGCAATAAATCCGGATCACTCAAGTGTTGAAAATAGTACATAAATATCGAATGCTGATTGTACCCGAGATCCAAGGTACCGCAGATCTTACGACTGGGCGCCCACAGACATATGCTTTCTCCGGAGGATGACAGGAGAGGAGCCGGATTGAGAACGCCAGGGCCAACGGGAGATACTCAAGATAACTCGCCGACCAGCGACATCATCCGGGACGAACCCAAACAGGAAAAATAATTCGTAATTTTGCAAGAAAAATCTTGTAAACAAATCTCAAAACATTGATCACTTCAGGTACTACAACAAGAATGTCGCAGATCGTTGAAGTGGTGTACATGTACAAAGTGAGGAGTAGTCGGGTACATTTAATGAGCAAAGTAATTGATGTGAAACAAAGTATTCTTTGACAGTCGTTCACATTTTACAAAAATATTTTGTACTCTTACAAAAATATTTTGGTACCTGGTTGCCAAAAAAATATTTGTGTCACCACCAACAAGCGTTGTAAAATGTACAATAATTTATTTATAAATGTACGAAAATGTTTGAAAACGTACAGACATATTTTTATGTCTACAAGTATTTCCTACAAAGTTCACAAAATGTTTTTAAACTTACGAAAGTTTTTTTGTAAACTTGTTTCTAAAGAATTTTTCTAAAAAGGACAGTTATTTTTTACTGAGTACATCCGAAAATCATGGGGGTGCAATTCTCAGATGATAAAAGTTAATTTCGCGTGATTCATACCTACGGACTACCCTCCTATTAGCAACGTCGGTATTCCCATACTTGAGGATCAGGGATATTCGAATCCGGCTTACTGCCGCCTCCCTTCTCTGCCGACTGCGCTAGGCGGATCAAGCCTGCTGTTGAATGCTGGGTAAACTAGTCACACTCCGATAACGCCATATTTGCATTGTTTTTATTGAAGACTTTATAAATTGACAAAATAGTTTTTGTTCTTCTTGCCACAGAAGTAAGCGTGTTATTTATTTCCTAATTTATTGTTAGGGAATGTGAAGTTTTGCTAATTATATTTCGAGTGGTAATCTTATGTAGTGCGAAGCCTAACCTTATTGTTTGCTGTGGTGATGTATGATGAAATTCAGAAGTTGTACACAGTAGGTATAATAAATTTGTATTTTAGGACGATACACCTTCCCTTGTGCTATTTTCACGGTAATTACAAAATCTACATCGTGATTTAATTCGGCATTGCAAAAATAAACGTGTTACTTGAACATGCTGGCAATGGACGACTTGAAATGAGGCGGAGCTTCAGCCTAGTGTGGGATACAATTCCTACCTCCATGGATACCGCCACCGAACATAACCTTCGTACAGGATGAGAGATTATGTAAAGAAAATTTATTGTTTGTTTGGAATTTTCCGCTTTTTCAGGTAAACATTGATCTTATGCATTTTTGTATCTTAACCACGTAATGAAACGTATGTTTTTTTACACTTGCGTGTACGTCTATGAGTGCACCACACAATTTTTATTTCTGCCATTACCAGCCAACAAACTTTGTTTCCCATACCTTTGTTACCTACTTTCTCTGTTCTATGTTTCCCACAGTACTCTCCCCTTGCGGTGTGACGTCAGAGAGCGTGTACTTCTAGTCGTCCATTAAGGCCTCGCTCTTTAGCAGCGGTTTCGAAAATATATTTTTTCAACGCGAATTAATACATGTATCGAAAATTAATTCTGGCAGTTTTAACACTTATACATCACCGCATGTATCAGAATTTTTCTGTTGCAATACACCAAGCGGATTTTTAGATTGTTGCCCTTGAAATAGCACATGTTTTGTTGTCAAAATAAGCCAAAACTATGCAAAATAATTTTTTGCAAGCAAACGGTACATTATTTATAAAAAAACGATCTGGCAAAAACGTGTATCGAATGATTGTACACAGTCTCAAATATTTCAAATCATTTGGTTAAAAAATATTCTAATTATTTGCAATTGTTTGAAATAAATGAAAGATCGTGGCCTTAAGTATGTAGCTAAATGTAGTTATTTATTTATAAAGATACGTACTGCTTCTTCAACATAGTTTGTGTAATTTACCATTAACCTCCATGAAAATTACGGAAAATTCAGTATATTCAATACACCTAAGCGACGAAGAATTTTCATTCTCGTAGCATATTGATACAGCTAGGGACACGAGCCACATTATAGGTTATATGTATTCTTGGTATTCCATGAATTAGAGCTATTGTCAACAATACATTTAATTTATTTTCTAAAATGTAGTTAAGTTTGTTATTTTGTTTATACTGCAAATATTTTGCAATTATTAAATGCCTGAAACTGTTATATCTTGCGCATGATTGTTTATGTTGCTAACTATGCAGGTCTAACATAATTTTTAAACTAACTGTAGCAACTCACTATCGGTACTACAGTTATTATTCCTTGTTAATTAATATAAATTTTGTCATCTTTTTCGAGGGCAGTGTGTAATGTAATTCAATTAAGTTACACGAAACCCTATTCTAACCGTGCTTATTCATTAGTTGCCCACATGTGTGTTTTAGCTAGATAAAACGCAATCGTAATTTAGAAATGGTTAACTTGTAAAAACATTAGCATTACTGCATTATAATTGATCTAGGTAGGCAGTTAAAAGGCTTGGATACTTCAAAAATTTTCTAACCTCACATAAAGACTCGTTTATAAAATTTGTTTATTTTCACCACGTGAAAATCGATGGTTTTCTATTGGCTAATATCTAAACTGCTGTGTGACAAGACTGTAGGCGTGTGACTAGTACTGGGTTCTCACGCCTGCGAGCCGGCTTGTTGGATTCTCTAGGAATTATGTTGTCTATACATGTTTTGGCAGTCGGAGAATACCGATGTTCCTTGAGGGCGGCTACTCTGTATATTTGGTCACGCCAGTGCCATGTTAGGCAGGCTTCACAGCCGCGCATTCCTCACGCCAACCGTCTATTCACTTTGAACATTATAGAATAGCACCCCAGGAATCGGGCACGGGTCGCCTTGGTGGGAGGCGATGAGTACGCTTTAAACAAAGAATACATACACAATAAAAAATTTAATAAATGGAATCAAGTCAAATAAATCTTGGTTTAGAAGTTATTTACAATATTGTGCATTCACGACTATATGACTTGACTTGCCTTAGTCTACTGAAGTGAGTTGTTTCTTATAGGAATCCAACAGTTTAAGTGAAATGTCAGGGTAGTTACAGATCACATGATACACAAAAAAATTATTTTATTAAAGGTTAGACTTAATTTAAAAAGTGAACTATGCGATTTTAAATTTTTTGTGCTACTTCTTAGAAATAAACTGTGAAGTTTGATGCAACCGTGTTATAGATACTGACTATACAAATAACATAAAACAGTTTATTTATTAGCCATCTATTTGACAGCAGCAAGCTCAAAATTTAGTTTTCAGAATATCGCATGTCCAAATGGGTACTGTATACTTTACAAATATTAATTCTGTAAATACCAATATGGAAAAAATAACCTGGTAGAAAGAAATGTCTAATGCCATCAATATTTTATAAATTTCCCTTTAATTAAAAATTTAGCACTTCGGTTATGATTCAGAATAATGATTTTTTTTTTTTTTTTAGCGAAGTAGTGCGGTTAGATAAATAACACAGTATTCATGCAATTATGAGTCAAACACACTTTAGTAGGCCTATTTACATTCGGTTTATGACGATTTTAATAACTTTTGGGAAACTGTATGTTTACTATTTATATATTATTTTACTTACTTGAAACACAAGCGCCTCATTGACAAGGAATACATAAAATAATTCTATAAAAGATTAGTGAAAAACTGGGATCAATATAATTATAAAATCCACAGTTAAAAATAGTTATCCGGTAGTTCAGTAACTACAAATCCAAATCTGTTATGGATCAGTATATCATAACGCATGATGCATATAAACTGGTTTAGCATGGCTATATTTCCCAAGACATAACCAAATATTTCATGTAAGGAACTCACATGCTACACTTCAATGTATAGACTAAGACAGCTTAACGATACATACATACAGTTGTGAAAATTTAATTATTTTCCCATCGCTGCTTATGGCAGTGTGGTGTTTGATAAACTTGAATGTAGGTGATATTATTGAAAATAAAGCAAATTTTAAATGTTAACTCTTAACAACTTTGAAAAAAAAAATATGGATTGTAAATGTATCAAAATCATATACACCAGTAAATAGAAGAATTCAAAATTCTTTTACATGGCATGTTACTATCACCGTTTCAAGTATGAGTTCCAGGAAAAAATTCATTTTTCGTCTTTACCGTCACAGATGCTACGCAATAGCAAACATGCACAATGTAAAGACACTTCTGCAGACAATATGCGTAATGACATGCTGCCAACGTCGTTATAACGCTAACGCCTATATTGTAGTGATGATGATTGAATAACAACGAGGCTCTCAGAGTAGTTGCGCGGACTGTACTTTACTTTTTAAAACTGCTGTATTTGTCAACGAACATGTACTAAATTATAATTTAAATAAATTGTGTATAACTATAATTTTCTGTATCCCTACGTCCGGAATGTGTATGTTAAGTAAAATCTTTGGATGATTGTATAAACCATGGAATAAGTCTCTAACAATCTCCACGATTTTCGTAAAATTACTCTTTCGAAAGACAATTATTACGTAATAATTTCAGAAACGTAACTCAATTTTTTTGTGACAAAGTGTCGTTGAATTTATATCAAAATATTGCTGGACTTTCACAACTGCATACCTGATTTCAGTTAAGAACAAAGAAATTACAGCATTATAAACAAAAACAAGTTTAGCCAAAAATATTAAAATACTATGCGAATAAAATTAATGTATTACTCGTAACTCAGAGAAAAATTAAAAAAAAAAATGTAATTTAAAAATAAAAATACATTACATATGTCGTAAAATAAATAAGATGAAAATTATTAATATCATGAAAAGAACGACAAGAGCCTAAAAACTGACTGGAAATCCATTTATCGGCTGTATGAAAGTAGTTCGGTAGTAAAAATTATAAAATTAAGTATACTTAAACAGAAAGTATTGAAAATAAAAAGTAATATCACCCAGAAAGTAAGTTACACAAGAACCAAGAGAAACAATCCCGTTACGAACGTACAACACAAAACTAAAAATAAGAAACAACGGTTGTGTACAGTTCAAAACGCAACAGCGCAGTTCGCAAACGAGACAGGACACAAAACAACACATTTCGGGAACTGGCATACGCTCTTGCTGTACTTCAGAGACGCTAACCCTGTGACGTAAAAGTAATATTTTGTATTTGTTCTGCGCGAAAATGTATTTAAAAAAAACTGTCTGTTGGTGCAGTTAATTCAAAATGCATGCTCAATATTTTTATTACAAGTATGTAAATATCAAATTAAATATTTCACACACAGCGACTAAGAAAATGAAATTTAACTCAGAAGCTGCTTACTCAAACGTTAATACTTAAGTAATAACTTCAGTGTAGAACTATAATTGCTTTCCGTAATTTGTTGCAATGAAACCTGCTGATAGGTACTCACAATAATATTTAAACCAAAATATATGTAGCATTGTGAATGTACTAACTCCTGGCCTATTTCTCAATTTACAGTTTGAAAAATTGACTTGAGGTAGTAAAAATAAGGTAAATGGTTCTACTTCAAGATACTTGTACGACACAACTCACCCTGACCTGGAAAACCATGCAGCTGGAGAATTACTCTCTCCACCCTACCTCCTAGTCGCTAACTCCTGACACCACAAAACAAAAACGCGACGGTGACGTCATCTACAAACATGGCGTATAAACTTTTTGTTTAAAAAAAAATTCATGATTTTTTTTACTTCTCTTTCTGTCTCATTCCCTTCCCTATGCGAGGCATTCTCCGCCCTGCAATACCTTCTGTGGAGCGAGAGAGACAGGTTTACGAGGAAACAAAAGCGAAATAGGGAACAGAGTGAGACGGAATGTGATGCTAAAGAGGGGAGGAGATGGAAATAGAGAGAGGGGGAGATATAAAGCAACTAGGAGTGAGTGAGTCCCTCTCCCATTTCCCTATTTTCATAAAAAGTTAAAACTTTACTGGCAGCCAACCAGCGTGCAGATGCGCTGACGGACGATAATGGAGACGCGTTAGCATGCTAACAATATAATTGCCCAGCGATGCGCTAATTTCTACTTGGTGGAGGGGGGGGGGTTGAGCGTGGAAGGGAAAAGGGGGAATCCGGAGATGAAAGCCGACCTCGGGCGGGGAGGATGAGGTATGGGGTTGTTTGTGTAACGTGCAGGGTGGGTGGTGGTGTTGGAGGGAGAGGGGGTGACCCCAGCGTAATCAGATCATGAGATTATAAACTTTGCATTTTCAAACAACGTGGCAACAATGGCGGCGCCGGTGTAGCGTTTCGCTTTTGCGCCGGGAGTTCGCGGGGGCTTCATGGGCGCGGGGAAAGGAAGGGTGGCAGTTGAGCGGGGGATTTGCGGGAGTGGGGGGAGGATGTTCGCGTAGTCTAAGTACCGAGAGCGCCTAGGGTTACCGCCCTCGCTTCGAGGAGGAAGGCATTTTAGACACAACGAAGTCAGTCGCAGGTGAGGGAAACTGCAGCTTGTCGATACTCGCTTGTCTGATCTGCTGTCACCAGAGCACTTCTGTAATACCAGGGGGAAAAAAAACATCATTCTATGTTTGCATGAGAGGGTACACGTCGTTTGCCGTAAAGGTGTTTGCCAACACTTTAAGGCAAACACCTTTAGAGCAAACGACGCGCTCACGTATGAAAAACTGTTATTTTGTATACAATTATTGGGAGTACATTTTCCTCTTACAAAATAATAGCTCAGCCAGTTTTATCATTATAGAACTTCAGAGTCTAAAGTTCCTTGTTTTTACTTCATACAAGCCCGAAAATCAATGAACACAATGAAACGAAATAATTTATATTGAAACTACATAACACGGGCTACAGCTTGATGTACATAAACCCATTAAAAAAATGCATGTGTTTAAAAAAAATCTGTTTTTTTTTTTTACAAAGCTATTTTGTAGTGGGTTTTCGTAAGCTTGAATCCAAAGTCCTCAACATGTAATTTCACTAGGAATTTTATCGTTTCGTTGTGTCCATTGGTTTTCGGGGAATATACAAAATAAAAAATTAAAATTTGGACTTTGAAATGCAATCGTAGGAAGACTGGGTGAGGTTTTTTTTTGTTAAAGGAAAATGTACTATATTTCCGAGGAACGTTTACAAAACAAACAGTATTTCAAACAAATGTAAAAGTATGGTCCCCCCCCCCCCCACTTGAACGCCCTTAAGGACGCAACCTACCCGCGTGTTTGAGGCACAGAATCGCACCTTTGCTGGTGGACAGTTTGTAACAAAGTTTAGTGTACGTTTCTATCACAGTTTCACATGCATCCGGTTAGTACATTTTGAAGTACGCATGCCTGAATAGGCCGCTCTTAACGAGTATGGTGTTTTAACAATAACATTCCGTACTTATCCAAAGTGTGTTTTAAGCCAAGTTTACACCGAAAAATTAACAGTACCAATGTTGACTGTAAAATGTAAGTTACAAAATGTTATCAACGAATTAAAGGCTATGTTAGACTATTTTATAACAATGTTGATAGCAAATGTGTTATTAACATTGTTGAAAACACCAATTTTACTAACAAAGTTGTAAGAATGATGAACGAATATTAATAACAATGTTGATCACAAAATTGGCTACAACATTGCTGATAACATTGCAGGTAACATTTGTTACCAACAACTTTTGATCTAGACCGACCTAGAGTGGGTCGGGAAATTAATGTTAACAACAACGTTGATGACAAAGTTATTAACACGTTTTTAAAATTCATAACTTTTGTTGCTAGCAAATGTTTTCAACAAAATGCTAGTAACATGTTATTAACATTTTTTATAAACATTAACAAAGTTAATAACAGAATGTTGAAAACAATGTCGATAACACGATGTTGTCAACAATTTTCAAGCATCTTGACAACATTGTTAATAACTTTGTTGAAAACACATGTTATTAGCAATGTTATCGTTGGTGTAAGCTAGGCTTTACGTACGTACATTGGCACAATGTAAGTAAATGGAATAGTTTCGTAAAAAACATATTTCCTTGTACATTACAAAGAATTTAAATTGCATGGTAGGCAGTTATGTTACTTGTTATTTTCTTCTGTGAACTGCGCATCTCTGCGAAATAAAATTTTCAATTTATTTATTTATTTATTATTATTTTTTTTTTTGGCTTTACGAGAGTGAACTTCAAAGATAGTTTTCAATAATATATATTTCTTACACAGCTAATTAAGGGTATTTTTGCAATGTAAACAAAATAATTGATTAACTACATGGTGCCTTCTGGAGTTGTCACTGTGGTTACTTACCCGAACAAAATTGGTTGCTGCAACTGCTTTCTTCAGGCATTTATGAGGTGATTTAATTTCACCCACACTTTGAGAATGCCTCTTCAAAATGCAGTGTTTTACATTTAATTATAGCCAGTAACGGATAGTGTGAAAACAAACGACTTGAAGTATTTGTATTTCTGATTTCACCGTTAAGCAGTTGCCTGGAGTGAAAGAATATTTTGTAACGCAATTCATAATTTTCATGACGAAGTAATTTTATAGTTATTTTACAGTCAACTATAAATGGAAAAATAATTTCAAATTACATTACGTAAGACGTTACTAGTTGTCTGTCCAGCTCCTCAATTAGCACTTGAAAATATTACATTAATATTCACACTATTCTTTCTGTAGTTACAGTAACAATATTGTCTAAAATTTTAATTTAAAATGAAAATATAATGAAACTTAAAAATGTGTTGATAAATATAATTTACAGTGTATCGCATTAAAAAAAACATAAAAATCATCGCAACACTCGGCGAACCGGATTGAGAATATGCACTACTGTCTAAAAATTAAGAATGATTATTCTAGGAATAAGATATATGAGGTTCTCTATTTAGTTTAATTTTTCCCCTCACATACATTTATAAATAAGAGAACATTAAAATGACTAGAAAATTGCATTTATTCTTACATTTTAGACACTAGTAAAGTAAGATTTACAAAAATTAAATTCCCGAATAATTAATGTGGGTCGATAATTAGGTTAAATTTTCCTCATTCACAACATTTTGGTTACGTGTTTTATTATGATTTTCCCATTAATGTATGGTTAAATTAATAATAATTAGTTGATTCATTGCCCGTTATCTACACTTCAATTGGAATTTGAATTTTTACGTTTAATAGATAATTGAGCCCTCAAGCTAATCGGCGAAAGTTATTTGAAAGAAACGAGAATGCAACATGAATGTGAAAAAAATTCTAAAAATAGCATCTCCTTTCCGACCATTTTAGTCAATGAAAACAAAGAAACAAAAAACCACGAAATAAAATACGTAATGAAAATGTTTGAAATTGAATAAAACATAATGGAACCAGTGGGAGTTTTGTATGATTCAAGTTAGGTTACGTCACAAAACTGCGCCAATACAGGCAAAATGGCATTCTTACCAAAACAGATACATAATAAAAAAGTTAGTGAACATGGTTTCCAAAGAATTAATTTCACATTTACAAGAAGTACTTGGAGAAACATTGAAAAAGGCACAATTACAAACGCAGGTTCACGAAAATGTAATGACAAAAATGAGAATGTAAAAAAAATACATACAGTTTTTTTGTTAATGAAGTAATTTCTTCATAGTAACCCAGTGAATTAAATTTTCATATTTTATATTACGTCTATTATATGTAATTCGTTTCGTTTTGTTCCAGAAAACCAAATACCAGAGGCTGTGATTTGTATTTATTTTACCATACCTGCCAAATCCGTGCAGTTTTCCAATTAAGAAAAGCATTGTAATCTTACAAATATGTAACAACTAGCCGTTCCGTTGCGGCTTCACCCACGTGTACTATAGAAAAAGAGTAACTAACTTCCAACTACGTATTAATTGATGGTATTACTATATTCACTGTATATCTTTAATTTGTGAATTACCTTAAATTAGTCGGATTTTCGTACGCAAATTTTGAAGAAAAGAGCATTTTGATTTCTCGTCAGGTTAGTTACATTATCTCCAAAAAATTATTTTCCAGCTTTTACCCTATTAATTTTCGAGTTCTGTTTTTAGATATTTACGTAAGATTCATTTTAAAGAAAAAACCACCTCGATGCCTCAAGTGGTTTGGGAGATACGGATAATTACTTGGAAACAGGTTTTATATTTTTTACCAGCTTTCAAGGACGAATACTAAAGAATCCTGAATTTACTATTCAGGTATTTACGTAAGCTTCATTTTAAAGCAAAAACCACTTCGATTACACTGAAGATTGCAGTACTTTTTATTAAGTTTTGAGATAGTACAAATGAATTCCTTATACTTTTATATTGCAAGGTGCAATTGAAAGTTAACGTATATATACTTTAAAATATTTCCTTTCGTTCAGAACAATGCAATCGTACGTGGCTTAGCTTAGATAGAAATGTGAGGATTCTAATAACATATTTTAGTGTGTGTAGATTTTTAAGTGCGGAAAATTTTGTAAGATGATACATTTCATGATTTCGTTGTCAAATTTCATAATATGTCGACATATTTTAAAAATAATCAGGAATAGAAAGGATGTGGATAACAGCATCTGAAGATTAAATTGACAGGGAATGAATCTGCGTATCTCCCAGTAACTTGCGAGTGTCAAAATTCTATGGCATTTGATGAAAAATGTCTTATTGCCATTAATTGTATCTCTTGTAAAAAGGATAAAGTCAACATATTTAAAGTTATTTACTTAGCAATGATTTGCCAAAATTATAAAATTCTGTACTTTGAAAAGTATTTTTGCGTCGTAAAACAAATTTGTATTAATCTAAGTAACGGTTATATATTTTCTCCATTTCAGGACTTAAATATTATCTGGTAGCCAAAACAGCATAAATAAGCGATTGTTGGCTTAGTTCGGTACTAGTTAATTTTTAAACGCAAAAATCGAACCACGGAATATTGTAGTTCGGCATCCATGACTACTGTTTCGTCGTCTCCCTACCACTACCCAAATTGCCTAACAATATTTGCTGAAAAGGTAATAAGACTCGCCTATTCAAATGGAGAGTCAAAAAAGATGCGAACAGAAATGTATTGCTAATTAAGTTTCTGTAGAGCGAAGTGCTTTGCTCAGAGAAGAGTATAGTTAACTACTGAGCGTCCAGTATTCTGCCAAGCAAGTTTACTTCGTCTCAAGTAACCTGGACGGTGTGATGTAGTTGTTAACATGGCAACATTCATACTTACTGATTATTTTACATATTCAACCAAAATTATTTGCATTGTCTCTGAAACACAGAACTTCAGACTGCAGACGGAACGGTATGGTTTGCAAAACATTAGAAACAAACAATATTTTCAGTAATTTCAGTAAAGGATTTCGCCTCAGTTTGCTTCAGTGCCTTACGTGCACATCTGCAGCTATGCTTCATGGTTATTAGCAGCGTATTAGCAGCGTGTCTGTGTGAAGCAACGTCTCTCGTTAGGCTGTACCAATCACAATAAGGTTGGTGCAACACCACACATCTGTTATTTGCGGGCAGAACCCTAGACGCGGAGAGATAAAACATTCAATCACTAACTATGAAGCAGAACTGCAGTTGTCCATGTAAGTCACTGAAGCAAACATACGCAAAAACCCTTTTCGTCAAAAGTTCGTGATCATATTATGGTTGGTGAGGAAAGGAAGCCAAATTAACCCTTGTAAGAACCTATTACAACCAAGGCAAACCCCCAGTGAAAAAATAAACAGATCTGTAATTCATTATCTCGTGTTCTTCTCCCACGTAAGTTAATTCATCTCCAGACTCGGACACCAGGTCTACGTTATGAAGGAGACATTGAAAATATTTGACTTTGTCGAGACAAGAGTCATCACAGAGCAAATACACTTACACTCTACATTGGTAGTGAGTGGCTAGACGTCCACAAGTACAGCAACGAGACGAATGCGTGCACCGTTGCGATATAATCGCCCGATGATATCGCAAAAGGGCGAGAGGTGTGTGGTAAACTGGCAATCGATCTTTCCGTGACCTTTCGCCCCTTCCTATCTTGCAACCGTCAACCACCTTGCCGCACTTGTCTTATCTCCTCGTAGAATCGATTCTTCCATGTCGTCGCCTCTTCGAGGAATCGAACCACTTTAGACAAACACTTTCTCCGGGGGAATTTCCGTAGCCAAGCTGAAACACTGTCTGCAAACGTACTACTTCTTATAAAATGTTTTGTTGTTAATGCTGAAACTAGCTACGTACACGTCACCATTAATCATTAAGTTTTTAAAGAGAGGTTCATAAATAATTTTCAGTTTGTAATAACGCTGACCGCGCTTCGTACTGAGAGATGTGTACACAGTATTGGTTCGTTGTAATATATAAAAGCATATATAACATATTATGCAGTCACATACGCAGCAACGTAGCAACAAAATTTGTTTCAAATTACAAATTGCATTCTTTATCTTCTTGGGTAATTTCTTATTATTACGATTATGATAATTTTTTTGAGTGATTAAGAAGGCGTGTATTTTGGACAAATTTTATTTCGCTTTGTAAGTACCTGTAAACTTCTATAATGGCTAACTAAAACTTGAGGTCCCAAAACATCAGAGGGACCACTGGAAACACCTGCAATGAAAATTAATTAACCTGCCGTGTGGCTTGTATGATATTCATATTCATGGCAATAGAAAATAAATAAATAATACTTGTATTTCCTTGTTGCACTTTCCTAAGAGTACAACGAGCAGAAGATATATGTCTACTGTTGGAATCACCTCTAAAAAGTTGTTTGAATTCTGTAAAGTATTACAAATTCAATATTTCAGGCTATAATTAAAATACAGCTGAATATATGCTGTTGTTGAAAGTTATAATACAAAAAGGTATTACAAAAGTTGCATCACAACATTTATAAACTAAAATACTATGATTTAATTTGTAAGTAATGCAGGTTTTTTTGTATGTCAGTAAGAAAATATTGCAAAGTAAACTCCGTAGTAGTTTGTAGTAGTGATGTAACAATTGTTATTGTTTAATTATATGCAACAACGTGCAGTGATAACTGTGGACATTTTTGCCACAGTTTTTCCTGTGTCGCTGACTCAAGTTTTCCTTACGTAATTTTTGTAGCATCCTCCCGTCCTACCACCAATATTTCTGGTAATTCCCTTTCAGTATTAATGAACCTTGCAGTTTCAAAGATGATAAGAAGTATGATAGTGACCTACATACAAACACCAATCACAGTGCCATATTCGACCAAACCGGTTATTTATCCTAACTGGCTATAGATTTCAGAAACTGAGGTGACCAACATATTTGCCACCAGAGTATTACATGAGCTGACAAATTTGGCCTTGCACCGACCTGGAACGACGATTTTACTGAAAGCTGGTAGCACAGCAAATTTGCAGCACACTACCACACACGTGGGTCATGACCATGCATCCTGCCCGCCGATACTACCAAATTAAAGTGGCTCTCATTTAGCACTCTCAGTCGAACACGGATACGCCATATAAAACTATACGATACATGACAAAAAATCAATCTTTGTCTTCTTAAATAATGTTTTCTATAGCGAAATTGCTGTGTTTTAACCGTACCACCCTTTTACTTGTGACCGGTGTGGTCTTGCTTAATAGACCATATTCAAATAATTGGTTATTACAATAGCCAAACGATCCGTGCGGAAAGGGCTTTAGATGTCTTGTTTGACGACTTTTAAGGTCACCCTTGACCATTATTAGGCTAGTAACACCATATGCACGTCCTTCATTCACAAGAATGACAGCGAATTCCGGTTTTGAAGATTGTGCCTGTCATAATAGCAGGGCCTGTTCGTCAGCAATCACAAACATTTGTCACTCAGTACCAGTTTTTGGATGTTTCCCGTGGGAACGAAATGTTCTCATGTCTGTTGACGCACATGTAGCCTATCTTTGCTATTACAGTCGAGGTTAGTCGTCTGTCAGATACCCAGGTTGCAAACACCTGTATTATTCCTAGCACCTTGGTGGATTAGACCCTATCTGCATGGTACGAGTATTGGAGACGATGTACTTAACTTTCCACTTTACTCCTGATGTATCGAAATTATTGATTTAAAGGGTACACGTCGTTTGTCCTAAAATTGTTTATCCTAATTTTAGGACAAATGATTTTAGGACAAACGATTTTAGGACAAATGCTGTTTAGGATAAACGATTTTAGGACAAACAACATTAGGACAAACGAAATTAGGATAAATGACTTTAGGACAAACGATTTTAGGACAAATGACTTTAGGACAAACGATTTTAGGACAAATGTAGTTTAGGACAAACAATTTTAG
>PNEQ01020856.1:0-20000 GCA_003012365.1 Medauroidea extradentata
TATAGGACAGCTATAAAACTAATTTTAAAAAAAGAAGATGGAGGGTGGAGCTAATGAGGGTTGCTAGGTATTAAGAAAACGGACACTAACCAAGATAGTAGGTAAACCATATACTAATATATACGAGACACATACTGAACAGATCCGGTGATCCGGCTCCTAGGCTCCTGCAATAGAACCGGCATTACTACACTACTAATAACAATATGAATTTATACGAAATACACAAAAGTTAAGTCAGCTTACTAATTAATATATGCGAATCAAGTTTGAGAAAATTAGGTAAAAATTTTCTAAGATACAATTCTATCTAAGGATTAAAACTGACCGCCATTTTTCAAAATATAACCAAAGGATGAACGAAATACACAAAAGTCCAGTCAACTAACTAAACAGAATATGCGTACCATGATTAATGAACTTCGGAAAAAATTTTCCTCGAATATGTCATTATGATATAAACATTAAAATGGCCGCCATTATAAAAATATGAACACACGATTAACGAAGTACACAAAAGACAAGTTGCTAAATAGTATATGTGTGCTAAGTTTAATAACATTCGAAATAAATATTTTCTCAGATATTTCAAATATTCGAAATATAAATAAAAAATGACTGCCGTTATGGAAATATGAATATAATGGGAACGGAAAACGCAATCAAAAGTCAAGTCAACCTACCAAGCTGTGTACGTGTACCAAGATACTAAAATAAATCGTAAAAAAATCTTGAGTTATCTCAAACTAAAAGAAAGTCGTATTTACGAAAATATAAATACAGAAGGAACAAAATTTACAAAAGTCAGGTCAGCATACTAATTAGTATATGTGTACTAAATTTGATAAACTTCAGAAAAATCTTTCCTGAGATATGACATATTATGCTGAAAAAAAAAAAATAGCCGCCGTTTTAAAACATGGACACAGGATGAACAACATACGCAAAATTCAAGTCAACTTACTAAGTAGTGTATGTATATTAAGATTAATGAATTTCGGCAAATAATTTCCCCAAATATGTCAAATTATGCAAAAAATTTTGAATGGTCGCCATTATGAAACTATGTACACAGGATGAACGAAATGCACTAAAGTCTAGTCAACTTTGTACGTAGTACACGTGTACCAAGTTTGATGAAGTTTTGCAAAATATTTCCTAAGATATGTTAAAAACCTAAACATTTCCGCCATTTTGAATGCATGAAGATTGTACGATCGAAACACACACAAGTAAAGTCAGCTTTGTATGTAGTATATGTGTAACATGTTTGATGAAATTCTAAAATATATTTCGAGATATGTCATACTATGCTAAAAATACAAAAATGGCCGCCAATTTTGAAAATACGAACATGGCATAAACGAAATAAATAAAAGTAAATTACTACGTACTATATGTGTACAAAGTTTGCTGAAATTAGGTCCAGTAGTTCAAAATTTTTAGGGGCACACCCATACCAACACACAGACACACACACATACACATACAGACAGACGGAAGGTGATCTCACAATCCTACTTTTTCCTTTGGAAAGTACACTAAATATTTGTTTGGCTGTTTAATTAAAATTGATTTTGGCCATGGCTGCCAATTTTTCCAAGACAGTAAATACTCAGATTTTTTCTGGTCAAGAAGTTAACGAAATTTTTGTTACTTGACTTATTAGTCGAAACCGTGTAATTTCTTGTTTTGAAAAAATAAGCTGTCACAGCGAAAACCATTTTAAAACAAAACTGCCAAACAGAATTGTGCAAACTGCTTTCGTTTAAGTTTAGAAAAAAATTTATTGCCAAAACTGTAGAAATACAGGAACATGGCCTTTGATGACGATAATATAACACTAGAAACTTGTTAAATGGCACTGGTTCAGTGTTCTCGGTGCTGTAGTAGAAATACTTATCCACTGAATGTAGCAGAACTGCATGTCCGAGAATACCCGCGCCTGGAAACAAGCACGGGAGAAGTAATCCTGCGCCAGCCAATCCCACGATAGTCCCCGGTCCCAACTCAAATGGCGGCCGCATTGTTTGCAATGTTTGGATTGGCTCGCCCTGTCTCTGTCTCTCGCCGCGCAGGCCGGGAAACTGCCCAAGAAGTCGGCGTGAGTGAACTTAGAGATTGCTCCCGGGCCATCTAAGTGCTTCACATCAAGACAAACATCGAAGTGCCATCACTGACTTGACCTTCCTCAGCCAGACACCCTTCACACCAGATAAGTCACGCAACTCTTCAAGTTAAAGCATACGTGCTGCGCCACAAAGTGACCATTTTTAAAGAATTGCGGTGTTTGATATCAGTTGTCTAGAATTTTTTTATAGCTAGATATTCGTAAAGGTAGAATCATTATGAGAAGTAAGTGCAGAGCACTTTTTTTTATATTAACGAAAAATTCTTGGTCAATTATTTTCTTCTCACTTTAAGATTACTAAAAAATAAGTTTTATTAATGGGGGACTTACTATCGCTATATTTATATTTAGGGATATTTTTCAACTTTTTTAGTTCGAATTGTAACAAAAGCATGTACTGTTTGTTTTTATTTGTAATTATATTTTCTAGTACTAAACAAATTTTTTTCCATAATTAATACAAAATACACATAAAATAGAGTTAAGCTTGTAATTAATTTAACTTAAAGCCACTTTTAATTTTAAAAATCGCATTAAAAGTTATCCTACCGACATCTGCGATATGACGGTCAAAGTACTTTTCTGTTATTTTCATAGTAATTTGCATACATACATTTTTATGGATGACAGTATTTGCTGTCAATCAGTAAACATTATAACCTACAAGGTAAACACACGTACAGGTCAAGCCAGTAGCGTAGTGCGGGTGTGTTGCAAGGTAAGCTGTATTTCGCGACGTCTGTACTATAATCCGAGAGTGGCATCACACTCGTGCCTCACCAGTACCGATAGCCAACTCATGAGTTTGTACAGACGTCACAAAGTACAGTTTACCATGCAACACACCCACACCACGCCACAAGGTCAAGCTAATAATAATAGCCGGTTATTAGATTTTTTTTTTAGAATGAACTGATATGGTCGAGAATACCAGATCATAACTGTTACATTATTGCATTGTCAACGTTTCATAATACTTGTCTAATTTTTTGAATAATTCGGACATCTGGAAGTAGGTGAAAATTGAGTAGAAATATCTCATTACATTTTTACATAGACGTTAAACTACTAAAATCGTGTTAAAAATATTATTTAGTGTGACGTAAGACGGTTCAGTCTTTGATTGTTAATTTTATTGCTTCGTTCATACAAAAAAAAATAGCAGAAAATTAAACAAAATATGAAAGGTAAAGGTAACATTGATTTCAAAAGTGCTCACCTTATCCCTAACCACTAACAATATGTGAATGATGATTTATCGAGAGAAAATTTGTCTGTTTGCTAGGCTTCGTCGTAACGTGTTCATTCGTGACGATTTTATTTCGTTACTGGCGAGTCCATATTTGACTTGGACAGTGCTATTTCTGGTTCGCTACTAATCCAACCCAGTCATACAAGATGTAGGGAGCAGACGCTTACAGAAAAGATTGTCGCGATTTTCCACCATCTATAAACATGTCCAAATCTGACGTTCTTCCTTAGTTATTGGCGTGCCCCCCATCTGACTAGGCCAATATCTTTATTGTACCACTACTGAATACTTGTGATTCGTCTTTAAACAACTATACAACTACCCTCCAGTCATATAAGGGGTAGACCACTACAATGTTTTGCAGACTACTGTGTCAGTAAATATTCTTGATATTTTCCACTTTCTTCACCTATAATTGCCTTACATAGGGCGGTCGTACACTCGTGTTTTAGAGACGTTACCCTTTCAGTTAAGGGGATTCATCCTTGCCAGCTTTAATTTCGGCATTTCTCTTAAATAATGAAACCCAAGTTAACGTAAGTTTTATAGGTCAACTGGACATAGGTCATAGCTAATGTATTTACAACCCAGACTACATGGTGTCAGTAGTAATCACTGCAGCTGCTCGGGTAAGATGATCACACGTTACAGGAGAGTGCGTACAGTATAGAGGTTGTAACACTTTCAGAAATATATATATATATATATATAAAGCTCTCATCTTTGCTCTTTCGTGAAGGAAAAAAAAAAAACAGGCCGATATGTCCACTAGAACAGAATTTAGAAAGGGAAAATTAATTTTTTGAAATAATATTTCAAAATCGCGAATGTTTTTTAACGGCGGTGAAAAATCGTCACCAGATATGTGAATCCACACCTTAGCTAACAAATACATACATATATAGGTACATACATACATAAATACGTACATATATAGATACATGGATACATAGATACATACGTACATACATACACATACATATATTGATGCATACATATATTAGATACATACGTACATACATACATTTCTGCTGATAACCTGTTTCGAAAACGGAGTACAAATATTAATATTATTGGTACCGAAATACCTATTCAGCAAAAATCATTCATCTTCTGACTACACAAAATTACTACTGTAGCGTATAAATTTTGGTTTGTGATTAGCACGACGTCTATCTAGGATAGGTCGAGGAACCATCATCAAGGTCAGTCCCGAGGGACATCTCATGAAGCAGCAGCGCCCTTTGTCATGTGCTCCTGCCGCCAGGGCGGCCTTTGTCTCTGTAGAAGCTGTTAGCCTGAACCGATGGTCCGGCCGGTTAAAAGGGGTGGAGGTTTGTGCGGATGGGGGAGGGGCAAGTGGCCTGTAATTTCACCTTTTGTCGAAGAAGATTAAGCAAACTGGCTTCACCCTGAAACACAATTAAGGTCATTATTACTTTACAGCTCGAACACTTGACAGTCATTCCGGGCGACTAGTTTGCACGGGTAAACCGCTTGCGAGCAGTAGTTTCTAGGTGAGCCTAGCGGCAAATATCTCAATGAATTAGATGCTTTGTTTCAGTTCAATGTTACACTCCACCGCTAAGTGGGTTCCAAGTTTATACAGTACCAATGTCCTATCACTTCAATAGAAACTCCGACATTATTTGTTCATTATTATGAATTTGCCTGCTTTAATTTTTTTTCCCCGAAACGTCGTTAATACTGACTGTTTGGAAAGCAACTGTGTTTTGTTTCGTCTTATCGTTTGTGTCCGACATCTTTTTGTTTTGTTTCGTCTCATCGTTGTGTCGCATGCCAACTTAGGTTTCTTTTTATATTTTTGTTGTTTCTTTTATTTTCTGTTTTGTTCCTTGTTTTATCTGACCAGATTCAAGGTTTTGGAATTTCATGTTGTGTATGTATCCTGATGAGTAAAGCATACTCTGCTTATTTATGTTTTCTTGTCTTATCTTTAGTTTTCTTTTGACAGTCATATATTTCGCAATGGAGTATGTCCAAGCAAATAAATACAGTCAGGGAAAATATTCTTAGTAATATGCTTATTGTTTCATTATTTAAGATAATCTTAATTTACATATTTACGTAAGACATATCTGATTGCAATTTGCTGCACGTTAAACGAATCGTTAATTAGAAAATAAAGCATGTTGGCTTCCAAAAAAGTCCGGTTTATCTACTGCACTTAAGTCCAAGAGGATGAATGCTATTAAATTACCCAGGAGCTGTAGAATAAAAGAGAGCCGACACATGAGAATAACAGAAAAGCGACAAACCGAAAGATTTATTAAGTGTGGTTGCGGTGAACCATTTAGTAGCTAGACACGGGTTATAGCGTTCGTCGTGTGCAAAATAAAGCTAAACTGACCACAATCCCCTTTTAGGTTTCCTCGCCGCATTTGTGGAGGGTTTGTCGTAATCGATGAATCGATGTCCGCGCTTGTTTTCGGCTCGCTCGCTGGCCGCCGGCGGTAGAGACGCAGCGATGCAGAACAAACATGGATGCTGGTTGGCAACCGGACAACGGCGGGGGACATCCTGTAGACGTATGTACATGACAGGTCACGAGGTGACTTTCAGAGAGCAGTTTGGTCATTAACATGTTGTTGCCTGTTCTAAACGGGAACTTTTTATGGTGTTTCATATTGGATTCCGCAGCTTTACAGGTTACTCTTTTATAACTAGGGCAATGTTATGTAAACCAAAAATCGTTGTCTATCAAATATTAAGTATATATTTATTGTATTGTGCACCTTACAGAAACAGGTACACGCGGATGAGCTTATATTAACGGTGTTCCAGTGGAGAAAAAAAAAATTATATATATTTGCATAAAACAGTGTTAGTGTTGTAGACGTTAATTGTAAGTTTATTTTTCTCTTGCAACAAAATTTTAGCACAGCCAGATTTCCCATAATGGCATTTCAAAGTAAAAATTTTCATGTTTATACTGCATAAACCCCCTGAAAACCAATCAACATAATGGAACCAAAAAATTCACAGTGAAGATACACGTCACGGGCTAGGGCATTACGTGTATAAAACCCAATTCAAAGTACCTTTTGTAATTAAAAAAATTGCTAAAAATATAAAAAATTTCAAATTCCTAAATCTTTTTAAAACTACAAAACATTGTTAGAATGGGTTTTTATATACTTAAAGCCCTAGCCAGTGACTAGTACATTCACTGTGAATTATTTAGTCTCGTTATGGTAATTAGTTTTCTGGGTGTGTATGAACTAAAAACATGCAAAATTTTTACTTAGAAATGCCATGACGCGAAAACTGGCTGAACTATTTTTTTTGTAAGAGGAAAATACACTCCAAAGTAACGTCTGCAAAACTAACACTGTTTTATGTAAATATAAAATAATTACATTTCTCCACTTGACCACCCGTAATACTCTTTCGTCACAGAAATTCGAACTGTCGAGTTAATGTATACTATTTATTACATACACATTTATATCGTGGGTTCAACGACTAGCCCAGTCCTGTGTACACTATGTACTCAGCTACTTGTACATTGTCTGCTGCTCCAGTGAGTGGACAGTTGCAGATGTGACGAGGTAACGCGGGAGACACTGAGCGTTTTCATGCAGGCCTATCATTGGTTTTAGCTCCTCAAGGAAGATATCAACAATTATCCAATCGCTAAAGTAATTAACGTGAACAGAATATTGTAATCTAACGTCTTCTCAAAACAATTTGCGAAATTTCCGGGTCCATACTAATTATTATTCTACATCTCTCACACGGTGTGTTTTGATTAAGGACTATTTGAAATTTAAGTGACGCGTAGCTTTACAAATGAAACTGAAAGTAGTGTAATCCTTATTACTAAAGATAAAAAATGAGTCTGAAAAGAAAATCTCAGAGTAATGGACTACATATTTACGTGTACACAAACTCAAGCTGTTGAAATCACATTTAGCCAAATAAATTACTGTCTCACATGTAAAAAGGAGAATAACATGAGGACGCGAACGATTTCACAAATATTCTAATTTACACCTACACACACCTGTTCGTGTTTAAAGGCTAGTCTAGTTATAATTTACATTCATACGGTTTTATTAAAGTGCATATATATTTTCAGATGAACTTTATAGTGTTTTAAGTAAAGAATGCATGAAAAAGTTCCTGGCTAACCATTGCATAATCATGGAGTAAAATATGGCGTTCTGGACTGTACTGTTCTAATTTTTCTTTTATGGCCTCTCGCTTATGGCTCGAGAACCAAGGATATATAAATTAGACAGGAAGATAAGGGTAAGAGAAAGAGATCAAGTAGGAGGAAACACTATTTAATACTATTAGGTAGACTAATACATAGATACAGTATAAAGTAATATTGGAAGAAAGGATAGAGAGATAGGCGAGACAGGCACTAAGGATCAGGATTGCTCTCCTTCCCTAATAAGCAGCGTGACTTAATGCTCACCAGTGTGCCGGACGCCGTGGTCGTAGTAGGAGAAGTCCACGTCGCCACTGGGTCCCCGCTGGTCTCGATCCAGGACCTCTTGGTCCCGTCGCCGCTCGAGAGAGACTCCTCGTGCCTCTCGTCTGTAGCCTTCACCACTCTTCGCGCCCTCACCTCTTGTCACCTTTTTGCAGCCATTTGATTGGCCTCTTATGACGTTAAGGGTGGAGCCTTTCCTGCTGCAATTGCGGTTTCCCCATGCCAAAACAGTCCTAATTATTTCCCCGACGTAATGGCATTTCAAGTGGCTCGGTGTTGCGTTGCTCCGCCGGTCGTTTACAGTTTTGTGTTTACAAAACTCCCCTGGCCACATTCTTCTATTACCGAGGCGCTGTCGGGTTTGGAAATCATAACAGTACGTGTTAAATATTAGTCGAATAAAGAAGTGTACACGTTCACAGTGAAAGTCATTTGCTAAATCTCATGGTTTACGCCTCTTTATTAGCTCTGTAACGATGTGGAAGAAAATAGTACCGTCCTGTGTTTGTTAAACAAAAACATCGAAAGTCTCATCAGCAGCGGGCTTCTTCCTGTTGATCGATGTTCCTGCGAGGTGAAAATGAGCAACACTTGCCTACGTGATGCACTCTTCGCAGGCAGGTATCCTAATGAAAATTAATTTCCCAGCGAGACAAAGTTGAAAGGATAATTATATAACGCCACCCACGAAGCCAATAAAAAAATCACTGTACTTTTAAACATGACGTACGTTCTGCTAACATTAGCGAGCCTCTGCTCCGTCGAATAACGTCTATGAATATTCATTAGCGCTCAAAGAAGTTTCACTCTGTGGTCAGTTGACAAGAAAGCGCGTTTTAAAGAGGCCATGAAACTGCATGTGAGAATGAAATTACATCTTGGCGCAATTATGAGGGAAATTTTCGTATATGAGTTGGGAGCAGGGTCCTTTAAGTAATACAAGCCGGTAGTAGTAACATCGAACTTTGAAGTCATGACACTTTTAGAGTTTGTTTGGGTGAAAATATTATAATAATACTCATTGCAGATAGGAGTCATCATTTAACAACACTATAGAACGCGTATACGTTATTTTTCTGTCTATCTCCTGTTTAAGTACGTAGCATGTAAAAACTGTATACTGTAAAATTGTGTATTTTGTTTTGTTTTGTTGAGTTATAGTTAATTTTAAATGAGAATTACCAGACATAACTTTAATATACTTGTTTTCCATACATTTTGTCAGTTGTTAACAACAGCTAACAATGGCCCCCTTTCATTTTTTTAGTTTATTTTTAATGCTTAATAATAGATTTCTATGGGTTTTCAATGACTATGCGTTATTTGTAGCCATTATCGTACGTTCAGTATAATTGTTCACTTTGTCATAAACTCCTTCAACATAAAAATTATTCTAAGATCATATCAAGAGGTGTTTTCAAAGGCTAAATGGGAAGAAAGTAAATCAATGATTTCTAGGAACTAAGTGCGTCGATAATATAAATGGGTATTTGTACTGTAGAACAAATACATACAGCACGACAGGGCGTACATATTTAATTCCTCATGTTTGTTGTCGAGTTTGTCGAAATAACTAACCTTGCCGAATTTATCTGTAACACAGCCCTTATTTCTTCAGTGTTTTCTTTGTACTGTAAATTATCAAGTTCCATTATAAATTAGAAACGGAAAATATTCAATCATTAAATGTGCTTCATTCCCTGGTAAAATTTGTCGAAGCTGTTACAGCGGGAATCGCCAAAAAATCACAGATAATTACCAGAAGAAGGAATTTTGCTGTAAATGGTTGTTAACAAATTATTTTGTGGAAGCTGCAAAATTATTTTTGGTTACCATAAAGAATTATTGGAGACAACAAAATATTTTTGTGGTAAAAAAATGTTTGGCAGGGTCAGTACTAAGTATTATGTAACTGCCACAAAATAGTTTATTATTTCGCTAAAATCAGATAGAAGAAGTAAGACTGATTATTTTTTTCTCTAAAACATATTCTTTGGTTTTGGAGCAGTAGTAAGAGTAAGGCCGGAGGTGAGTTATGTGCTCGTATGAAACAGCGAACTGAAGCATACAACTACGTATATGTTATGGTGAGTAGTGCTGCCGAACATTTGTTGGACGAGTTTGAGTACGAGAGTTGGTTTCATCGTCACAGCCTGGGATAACTTACTACCGGTAGTATAAGTCTTTACTGCCACGCAGCTCCTGGAGGGAGTGCACGTATCTTCGTCAGACCGCCAGAGCATTATTATAATTTATGCTCAAGTGGAGAATACATTGAGCTCAGCCATGACATCCGAGGAAGATCATCTTTCAAAACTTTCCTCTCCTAAATAAACACATAAAGGTACCGTGAATTAAATCTGAAATCTTAGTAGGTTGCAAGTAGGGCGACTTCAAAAATCGTTATACATTGGAAAAATGCGCGAAACGTTAACTGTTTGCTAGGCCTCAAATGTGTTGTATGTAACTGAAGGTTATGTATCGATATTGGCTATCGTTTATGTGAAGTACTGTTTCTCACTTCAATTGGCCCAGTAATAACTCTACAACATTTACTCTAAACATGTGTGATTTGTCCTAAAACGTGTCACATACTACATCGTCCAATAATATTAGGATAAAGATACTAAAGTTTATTGACGCCTATGTTGACAACGTATGTTTTCGCAACTATCCAGTGTTTATAAATATCGTGCGTGGAGGGTACTAAAGGGTAGGACGTTACAATTCAGATTTGACAAGCGTACACTGCTTCGTGGAATCTGACAGTGTGTCTTTGAGCAGACATGTCGTTCTACCGATGAGAATAACGTTACTGCGAAATATGTCTGTGATTTGCGGCTAGAAGCCTAAGCCGCTGAGAGTTAGGCATCAACGAAATATTTTCGTGATAATAAGGTATATTTGTCAATATAACAACTTAATTAAATGAGGACGTGGCCAAGTTTTGTACAATAAATCTATAACGGTTTTCGTTGTTTATTTTTCAGAATTAGCAAACCTAAAAAGAACAGGCAGATATTCAATATGGTCATAGCAAATTAATGATGGCCGAAACAATTAAGTAACCAACAGAAAAACGGCTTCATTTAACTTGCATATTTTACAATTTATCTACATACATGTTCCATCTTGCACTGCGAAAATTGTTAACGCAAGGATATTAAACATCGGACGATATAGTTTTGATGATACGGATATCTCAAATCAGTGGCTGTTATTTTGTTTACATTAACAGTGGTTAATATGTGTACCTTAAAGAAATAGAAAACCAACTAAACATCTGCAGTAGAGTACATTATTTCACAGTCTCAAATTAATTACTACCTTGAGTTTAAAAGTCGTTCTACGAATTTACTTAATTGCGTCAGTATCTTGTACATTTATGCGGCGATTGCCTTCAATAAACCTAAAACGTTTATTTAACAAACTCAAATTATTATTTGTGCTTTCACTTGGCTGTTCAGTATAGTTATAACAACATTTGTACACATTCATTATCCTATTTTATTTTGTCATAATGCGATATTAAAGTTATGGGAGTGGTCTCTTGAATTTGTAAAATGTGTTAATCTAAAAATAAAAATTTGTTATCGTTTTCTTGTTACACTAATAAAGTTTATTAACGTGACTTTTTAAAACAATGTTACCATAAACATGATTCATCAATACAAATCTTAAATGATATTCAGTTACAGATCATTTCGAGTTATATACGAGAATTTCTTTGAACAGCGATACGAAGATAAAATGCTTTGTTAAATTCATACAGACACATTGTAACATATTTCATTCGCAGTTACTAGAATAAATTCGACTCTATGCCTTAATTAAAACAAGTAGGGGGATATATTGAGGGTATCATCCTCTAGGACGCGATTGAAAAGTAACTGACAAAAAAATTGGCGAGTAACGGATAAATTTGTGTTCACCTGTTGAGAGAGCCATTTAAATCATCAAGGAATACTGCCATTTTTCAAGTTACACTAATTGTATTAATATTTGTGTTGACTTCAGCCATACACGGCTTGTTTCTTTGATTGCTTTCATACGATCGTTATATCAAGAGACATGAAAAATTCACGACTTCACTGACTTGTAAGCTAGCCTCCAAGAATGTCTGCGTAGTCAAGCAGACTAAGTCACCCTAATTGGAAAACATTGGAACTCTGTGTTTGTACTTTGACATATTAGTGCTTCTACAACATTTAAACAACAGGGTACTTGCTAAAATATCGTAAAATGTAAATATAAGTTCTTTAATAATAGTATTTTGCAAATTTTTTCCTTTGTGGGGTAACTTAAATAGCTTCTCTCTCCTCACTGAATTGATAAAACATGGAGTTACGAGGTTTTGCAGTCGAGGTGACCCAGCAGCTGTCCAATGGTTGCTCGCTGACAGTGATACCACTTAATTGGTCCTGCATATGGTTTCTTCTTTACTATTGGCTCAGTGACTTCCAGGAGATGTCAAATAAGTCAAGGGCCAATTACGAAAGTGATAAGGTCTTAGTTTTTCAGGATTTGGGCTGTCCCCAAAAAAAACTGCAAATTTTTCATGTCTTTGTTTATATATTTTAAATAAATAACAGAATTTTTACGGGTAATTGAAATTTACGCTTCTGCTTCTTGAAATCTATGCGCAGATAAAAGTGTTGACTTTGCTGGTAGCTTTCTTCTTATGAGAATACACCCACAGTTAAATTGTCTCTTCTCAGTTTGTTTGAAATGCGGTTACATCCTTCCGTGATTAGCATGCCAAGGATTCTCCCTTAACAGTTTTACCAATGTACGTCTCTCAGATAAGTTTGCATCTCGGCTGACTTCCATTTATGCTGCTTTTGCGAGTATTATTATTTCAACGCTAAAATGGAACATCTAAGTTGAAACCGTCTCGTAAACAGTTGAATATTTGTAAAAATCACAAGGCATAACTTATTTCTTTTTCAAAATTTTGTAAAAATATAAACATTTCTTTGTAACATTTTTATTAGTAATTGACACGAGTTTTCGTTGTAAAAAAAAAACTCTGGAAAACTTTGTAATGAACCAAAACAATGGCCTTGTCGGAAATTTTCTTGACAATGTATGGCTTAGCGAATAAATGTTGCTGCAATAAATGTTTATTCACATATATGACGTTACACAACATACAGACAGTTTAACAGAAAAATATATGTAGAAATATAAACGAGTGCTCAGTATGAAAGTTGACCTGGTCTAGTGGTAAAGTATGCTGTTAATGATATAAAGGACGTAGTTTCGATTACCGGTGTGTTCATTAATCTTTTTTACTCAAAATGATTACCAAAGCTTTACTCAAAATAATTATGTGTGAAAATTATTTGATTCACTGTTATTTCCCAAGAGGCATAAGTTGATTTATATGGTATAAATGAAATTATTCAAATTTAATTTTTTACATTTAAGTAAAAATACAAGGCTGTGTTATATACATTTACTTTGCATTTTTCACAAAATTCCCTTTGTAGTTTTGCAAAGAATTTCCTTGCCAACTAGGTTTTCAAGAACCTTCCGTGTAAAACACATTATATAAGTGTAGTGGAGTTGAAAACGATTTATACAATTTATTTTTTCTAAACCAAACTACCGTGTATATGTATCACCAACAATTGATTTAATAAGAACATTTATTCAATTACATTATTAGATAATACTGTTTAATTTACACTTTTCAAAATTAAATCAAACTACCTTTCTACAATTTTCACTACAACAATCAAATGGCTTAGTGACATCTCCTCTTATTAAGGCAGTAAAGATGAAACTCGGAAAACAGCATGAATGGGAGAATGTGGTATTAATTGAAACGAAAAAATATAAAAATATATAAAATAGACCATCTGATTCCGATATTGTTGGGAGATGTGACAACTGTAAATTAACTGTTGTAAAACATACGACAAGAGAACTTAAGACTTGGCATATAATAACCTGTCCGTGTGGCTTTATTAGAGCCAAGTTTACTTGACACAGGTTGGAACTATGGTTGACTTAAAAAAAGTAACAGCGGTGGATTGCGAACGGAGCTATAACACCTGCGTTGAGATCGGAGGGTAGCAATTATGGTGAAAACAACTTTGCCCCAGCTAGTCTCAGTATCTTACGTGCACGTCTGCAGCTCTGCTTCATGGCAGTGATAGGGTGTTTTAACTTTCTGAGTATTGAGGTTCTGACCGTAAGTCACACACATGTTGTATCGCACATAACTTGTTCTGATAGACATAGTCAAATACGAGTCATCTCTGCACAACAACACACTGACACTGGTCATGGAGTATAGAGTTGCAGCTATGCGCGTAAGGACTTGAAAAAGGCTGATGCAAAAACCTGTTTGCCAAAATTTCCGGACTTTGCACCTCGGAGCGCGCGAAATTTAAACCTGCTCACAAGTGTTTGCACCTACAGCGTTACAGGGTATAATTTTTGGAAACACGGTTACTGAAAATTAATACTTGTTTTTTAGTTATCTACCACCCATCATATGTATTACCCGTATTCCCGAACATCTTGCATGGGGCCTACAATAGCATAGAAAAAAAACGTTTTTAGCGATTTTGAGGGCCCTCCGATATATGTTTATAGTAGGCGCGAAGTGTTTTTGAAATACTTTGGAGTATAATATTTACGTTGTTTTGATTTAATAAACAATTCGCGTAAAACAAAACACGTGTTACCACCCGTTGAAGAACCGTTCGTGCGGCAGACAGGAACTAACCTTAAACTTTTGAACAAGAATTTATGAATAACGCCATATATAACACTGCAAAAATTATTCCTCAACTACGCCTGTCTTGCTTGGCGATGTTAAAGGATGTGGTTCACGGACGGTTACTAATTTGCCATCGTTGCACCACTACAAATAATCCAGAAGTGTTTCGATGCTTTTGACCTATATCGTGTTCTAACAAAACACCGTTTCCCACATTATAAAATTTTTTAGTATTAAATGATTTTCCAATAATTTGATATTTGCCATACGGCGAGAAAGATTGCATTTATTATATTTAAGATAATGACACGGGATTTAAAAAAAAAAACAATTACAAACCAACAGTTACGAATAAATACGTTATTACCTAGAGTATGGAAGGAAAAATTTGAAACACCTTCTGGAACCTCTGTAACAGTGGTAATATGGTAAATTAAATACGTTCGGGCACCATTCTAACTGAAACTTAATTATACAAATTAATTTTTCGTATCGGGTTTAGTAACAGACTGAATGTTCGGACTAACCATTATAACTTATGATTTACATGTAACATCTGGAGCAATGGGACTTCTGGTATATTATCTATTGGTCAGTTGAACGTGAAGTAAACATCTGCAAATCAACGATGTGGTAGCAGTAGTCAATAAGCTGAGGCAGGAAAATGTCGAGCTCAATGACTTGGCAGCCGAGACAAGAGCGAGGACTGGAATTTACATGTTAATTTGTACTCGACGGTGCTCAGTCATTTTAAATGATATCGCTTTCGGACAACAACAATATTTTTTGTATTAACAAGATGGGAATGTTGCCACAAGAATTAAAATACTAAAAATATTTATGATATTTAATTTTACAGTTTTTTAACGAACATTGTCACATAACGATTATTAATAATTAACCGTCGTATGACGAATGATAGTGTTATAGCTATGAATGTCCTGCAGTATCTATTTCAATAATTGTATATTAAGTTTTTATTTACTTTTTCTTTATTGGTTTATTAGCGAAACTTTCAAAATTTTATTATATGTCTTTAAATTGGTTACATAGTTAATCATGTTTATCTTACTTTATTCTGTTGGCGAAACTGTCGCTTAGTAGTTGTTGTTTTGCTGTTGTTATATATGAGATGTGGAAGGAAATATGGAGTGTATTGTGCTTGAAATATTGTGACAGTGTAAAAAAGAAAAGGAAGTAAACTGGAAAGAATAGTAAGAATAATAGAATATACCTTCAAAGAATACATCATTATAATAGTGACCTTTGCCCGGTGACGGAACCAATTGTGACAAGGGTGAAAAATAGACGAAAAATAATACAAGACAGGGAAAGTCTCCACCAGCGCACCTCAGCGGACGTACCTCCAAAATTCGTCGCTAACGACTAGTGCAGGTAGCCCTAGGCTGGCACAAAAACGTACTAAATGTGACCAACGGTTACATTTAATAATACGTCAAGAATAGAATACAAAAAAAAACAATAAATTATTTTTAACAAGGGGGGGGGGTAGACCAAGCCAAAACAGGCTCGTATCATAACCTTCAACTTGTGTACAGCCGGAACCAAGGGCTCTACGTCCCTGTGGTGAGTTTAAAACTGTAAGAAGAAAAAAAAAAACAACAACAACCTTACAACTACAAGTTAATTTCTAGGCGAAAATGTTGATAGAATTAAAAAAAAATACTTCGAGCAGCCAGCCTACAATTATTACTGTAGCAACTTAGAGCTTAAAAAGATTAATATTGGTAAGAAGGGAAGACAAAAAAGAAAGGAAGAAAACTTATTCCCTTCTAATTTTTTTAATTGCAGCTATATCTTTTACAAATAAAATATCAAGAAAATCATTAATATGACAACAGCTAACACTCGCTTCAGATTAGGTTACAAACATCTAAAAGTTGTCTACTCCGAGACACTAATTACAACAAAAAGTAATTTGAGACAAAATAAGAACAGCTCTGAAGATTACTTTCTTAAAAAAAAAAAAAACAGTAATAACTAGGGAGATCGCTGCCTTAGGAATCATCAGTTAATCAGTTAGGTTAGTTTCTGTAAAGTTATTTCTTACGAAATGAAAACGCTTCCGCAGTAACTTCAAAAATGGGCAAAAGTAAATAAAAAATTAAATACTTCAACATAATACAAAGGTTAAATGTCAAACATCATAACAAAATTAAGAGGAAAGAAAACTTTTACCATTAAAATTCATTGATATAAGCTTAATAAAACGACAATAAAGTAAATAAGAGAGCTCCAACACTCCCCGACGCGTTATAAAAAAACAATAAGTGCCTAACACCGATGTGAAGAAGCCGAACTTCAATCAGTAAAAAAGAGTTAATGAAGAAAAAGAAAGTATTAAAAACTGTTAAATGTAAAGAATCTAAACACCCGTGAAATTAAAAAAAAAAAAAAAAAAAACAGGAGGAAGAGACAGAGTGAACTAGAAAGATAGAAGTGCCAACTACCAGGAAGGTAGCAGAAATAAAAATACCTTAGACCATAATGGCTAGCCTACACCGTTAGCTTCTGGCAGGTTGGCTGCAGCTGCCCGTCTGTGTCGACTCCTACTTCACGACTGCTACTTTACTACTGCTCCTCACTTAAAGACTGCTAAAAAAATCTAAACAACAGCGAAAAAGAACAGATCGGGCATTTCCTCCAGCTAGTCTGGGGGAAATCACTCCTACCAGAAAGAGAGAACAAAATAAACTAAATCAATTATTACTAACCTTCCATCAATGAGATATATAGTAAACATAGAGGGGCTGAAGCGCTTTCTGGCTGGAACCCAATTGAACTTGTGTCGGCCATGTTTTCCATCGTCAAAACAAAGGGGCGTGGCAGTGTGTTGATTAGGGATAATTACGTTTATGTGCCGATATTATCAGAAAAACAAAGCTTACGATGCATTGTGTATGTCTATGTGGCATGTAAAGCATATAAATACCTCTCTCTATCGTTTAACAATTTAGGAACGAGAATAAATCGTAAATACAGGTTGAAAACAATTGACGAAAATGTGCAGGTAGCGAGTAACTGGCTCACAATCCAAATTTATAAATTTTAAAAACGTTAAAGTAAACATATGCGGACATAAAATATACATATTACACATTTCAGTTCTGTGTAATTATTGTTACCTCAGTTTTGTGTATAGTACACTGTGTAAGACTTTGTAAGTTAAGGTTATGTTTATAGGATTACTGGTAAATGTGAATTATAAAACGTCTGAACATATGCAAATAAGCCTGCATTTATATATACAAATTAATAAAAATAAATACTACATCAATTGTAAACAACTATGCCACCCACCCTAACCCTAGTTAAGAGCCTCGACCTTATACAAATAAATAGATATTCGCAATTGGTACGTCGCCATGTAGCGAGATAAATTATTGCCTGCCTCTCTAGGCTACCATTCCCAAACCCCTCCTGAACCTTCCAAAACAGTTACTATATCAGTCTGTAAAATATTCCTCTCACCGACCTCACAAGCATAGACTGTCTAACCAATTCGTTCTCTTCCACTCCACTTGAACCTTCTCACTGGTGTTTACTCTCCCCCATACCCTCCCTTAGCTAGGTGGCAATTTAACCCTCCCCAACCTCCCGTTCTAGTCACAAGTATGAACATCCTGACCAGACTTTCATTTCTTCTTCTGTCTTTTAGTGTACTCCATCCCATTTCCTTCAACATTAAAGATGGCCTATATATCCCTTCATCCTCCCCATCATACCGCTGCCTTCTTCACCTACTATTCACCCATCCCGTTACCCTATTTGCACCTTTTTCCGTTCCCGCACCCCAAGTTCCATATATTATTCCTTCTCTTTGACAACATATTCCAGTCTATACCATACCATACTATCAAGCAGTATGTATTTTCCTTCTCCTCCCAGTAATGAATTTCTTCACGATTCATTAAATTTTATGTTTGGTAAATTTTGATTTGTGTTGATTGTAAACCAAAAAGTTCGGTACCTACCTTTTATCCTGTCTCATTGCAGCTACCCATAACGTAACAGTACAATTTATCTAAACTGCATAAATAAAGCCTATAGTAGTTGTAGTAAGCTTTTATTTTATTGCTGTAGTGTGTGCAGCCAAACACTGAGATAGGCATCACAATATGTTGTGGACTGCAGCAATTTAATACATATTTCATGTTGGCGAGGGTACGAATGTTCTCTAGTGATACATTAATCAGGTGGAGTTGTAATGGACTCGACAAACAAATACCACAACGATCAATATCCCAAAATATTTCTCACGATTCTCGTATAACCTACATTACAACATGCGTCAGCTAACAATGTTTTGACTATCGATAAAATGGCCGACCAATTTCAAATAGGCTTCACCTAATAGCCTTGTAAATAGCTGCTTCCGCCCCTCTATGTTTACTATATATCTCGTTGGCTTCCATAGTCACAGCTCACTCTACTCCGGCAGAGAATGTCTAGTCACCAGCCCCGCTGCTCAACAGCTGTTCCCCCTCCACTCGACAATCGACTTCTCATAAACTTCGGCTTCTCTTTTCTCACTTACTCTTCTATCCTCTCTTCAGCGCGCCGGTGGCCAATCAACGTGCAGCACAGCTTCCTCAGCTCCTACCTCCTCCCTCACTCCCCTCACATGCCATCAAACAGAACTGGCGGACTCGACTGTCGCCAACCCCTCCTCCTATCGATAACATGCAGCAATGCAAAGCAATAAAATTGCTCACAAAACAAACTATGCAGAACTTAAAAAATATTTCTAAACAACTCAGGAACACGAAGCAAAACATCCCAGGACACGATGTATGCACGCCATGGAAAGCCACCAGAAAATGCAGGCATGTTCATAGGTCACCCCGCGTGCAAACCATCTGACTGTCCTGTGACTGCATCCGCCTACCCAAGTGTTCGGCTGCGGCCCGAGTTCTCGAGAAACACAGACAAATTACCTATACACAAATATTCCTAAAATATCTGTGAAAAACGTACATACTTTAACACATTAAACACAAAAATACAAATATACTTTCTCCCATCCTGGGAATAATCCATGAAATCAAAGAAACTTATCAGAAAACAGGTTTGAAAAAATAAAAAAATTAAATTCCAAAAAATCGAAATTTTCAGCTTCATTACATCTGCTGCCACATTCCGATTTGTGGGCTCCGCAAATTAAAAATAAAAGAAATCATTTTTTTTTGTTATTACATCAATCAGAAAGTTTAAACAACATTGATTTTAAACAGGCGTGGATTTATAGTAAGTGTAGTTAACTGGGTCCCCCATATCACCGCATGCAAACTAGGTGAGTAACCACCAAAACAAAAGCTTCAGAGCAGAGATCTCACTAACCTTTAAAATGAGTTCGTACAATCATATAGGCTATTAGCGACAAAGAACAAAAGTTTTC
>PNEQ01020856.1:25000-41232 GCA_003012365.1 Medauroidea extradentata
CTTAAACCAATCTTAAATGCTTAACAGTGGTTGGTGAAACCGGGCAATGGACATTTTTTGAGGCTACATTAACACTGCTCCTAAAACTGTTATTTACAATGTCTACTCATTAAATATAAAAGCAATGAATACCATCAACGGCAAGTTAGTATAAATACCTGTGAAGTAACTTCTATAGCCAACTGTCTCAGTTTCTGTACAATTGGCCAATTTCTTATTGCATTTCCTCTGTTTTTATCACGAATAATGTGAACCCAATTCGTAGATAAAATACAACCAATTTCGCATGTGAGACACCGTTTCCACTTATGCTCAAGCAACACAGAATTTGCACAAAATGAATCAATATTGTAAAATTCTACTTACCAAATTAGTCCATCATAAAGCGTCGGTAATATATCAACGGCATGAAAGACTAATAACACAGATTTTAAAGCAGTTCATTATTTATACATAGTATCACGTCACTCACACTCGCAACTTACAGTAATAATACATAGTAACATACTATTTACAAAAGTTATTCTACACGTCCATGAGACTCCGAAAATTACTTTGTTTACTAGTCTGCAGTGTACGAACACAGGTGCGATGCGAGCGGTCATCATTGTCAACGCACTGACGTAACTGTCGCGTGCTTGCGCAGTAGGCCAGGGGCGTAGCCAACAATTTATTTCAGGGGGTGATATTACCCATTCACGACACTTATATAGGGGAGGGGGGTCCGGGGGTCCTCCCCCGGAATTTTTTTTTCTAGGTACAAAATGGTGCTCCTTAAGAACTTAGCGAACCAAAAAAAATAATATACCACTTTAATAAATTTTATTAGTTTTAAGGATAGTATATAGTAAGAAAATGAAAACCTCTATGCTGATATATGAAAAATACAAGTACAAATTTAAGCTTTTGTAAGCATGTCTGCAATTGTGTTGGCTCGTGAAACATACTTTTAAATTTTAATGATTCCATAGATTTTCGGGGGGGAGGGGATATATCCCGATATCCCCTCCCCCTAACTAAGCCACTGGGTAGCAGGGCTACTCTGCTCATTGCACGGAGTAGGTGTTGATAAAGGCGAGGTTCCCGCATCTCTCTACACCTCTGGCTAGGACAGGGGGTAGGAAAAGGGAGTGATAGCCGTGCGCTAGTCAGTGGTAGCCCCGAACCAGGTTTACACCATAGAAAAGGGCGGCTTACACGAACGAAATTACTTGAGAAAACTCCGTCCGCCTATAAAACTTAGCACAAAGCAGTCTATCTCTTATTAAAAAAGGTAAGAAGCATTCATTGTGGCACCTTTATAAAATTAGGTTTAAAATAACTTGGAAGTTTACTCAGTGCTACAGCACGAGAGCACGGCCTTACACACCGGCACTGCATGCTATGCATAACTTCATTAGTCAAA
This sequence comes from Medauroidea extradentata, assembly GCA_003012365.1. Lineage (NCBI taxonomy): Eukaryota > Metazoa > Arthropoda > Insecta > Phasmatodea > Phasmatidae > Medauroidea > Medauroidea extradentata. The sequence goes on from PNEQ01020856.1 coordinate 26,406, forward strand.
AATGTCTCGAGTCGTAGAGCTTTATTATAGTCGATTGAGGTTCCAAAACCATGTACAAACTGCATTAAAAACTTCCTACGAATCTTAGAATGAATTGTTAGGCCTACTCCAACCTGAAGGGGAAGCTCACATGTGTGTTTCGGCTTTACTGAACGTAGCACAGCCTGCCTTTCTGTCAAGCATGAGAGTTTGTAATAGTGCAGCAACCTTTTGGTGCAATTGTTTATTAATATGTTCCACCCATGGTCCACTCAAAAAATGCTAACAGCTCTTGTGTAATAGTATTTGTAACTTGGTCTTGTGAGATGGTACCAGAAAATTTTCAACTACAGTGATTTAAGATTTTTTTCTTAGTAAATAGCAGCTCGATAAAGAACTTTCATATTTACGTTAATGTCAAAACTTGCTTCGTATGTGAAAGCACAGGGTCACTAACATGTTTCAAAGAAATTCGCTGGGGTTAGTTTTTTTTAACAGGATTACTAAAAACCAGATCTATGTAAAACAGTTCATTTTCAATTAGTGCTTTCAGTGATTTTCTTGATCTCATATCTTCCTCTTTTACACCTTTTGCTACACATATTTCCCTGTAGCACTTCTCAGCATCAGCAATCGTATTTCGTAACAACCTTCCCTCCCAGAAGAGCCTCTAATAAACTATCAATAAATTCTACTTCACTTGCACTTTCTGCAGTATTTGTCAGGGAAGATTATGTTTTCTCTGATCTCCGGAATACGTTGTGAACGTTTTTGGTGAAACATTCTTTGTGATATCCTATATCATATGCATGGGCATCTTTTGGTTCAAAGCAGCTACTCAACTGAAGTTTCTATGCACTGTTCTCACTTAGTTTAACAGCATTATACAGCTTCTCACCTACAAGTTTAGTAGAAACAATATGCAGTGGATGATTTCTAGCTTCAGGTTTATCACAAAAGAAGCACACATTTTTTGAAGTTTCGAAAGTGGTTGTTGTGATCGTGTACAGTAGGATTTCATTATTTCCGAGAACTCTACATCTTCATCCTGTTCACATACATTTCCTTCTACCATTTTGTATTTTTGTTTCAGTATTTCAATCATGACTTTATGTGTACACTTTTTATAACAAAACAAACGCAATTTTGCGTTACACAGGATGAGGTAGTCAGACAAATCTCTGACCAATTCTGTGCAACATCTTCACAGACCTTGTCTTCACATACATTTCGGAGTCTTAGGGCATCCAGTAGCTTCTGCGTCGATTTGGAATTTTGGACTAATGTCTCTTTAGTTTGACGCTGACACAATAAGCACATATTAAGGTCAGAATCACCTGCATGCTTATGTTTAGAAGTTGACAGCACGTCAACCTTAATTAATCCTTCCATTGTTTCACGGAATCACACTACCTGAAACAGAAAATTTAAAACTTATTTTATTTTGTTAATATTGTTACTGGGTATCTTAATTTTAAGATCTTGTATTGACATCGGTGATAAAAAATCCAATATTTAAAGGAATTTTATGCACCTCGTGTTCACCATATTATACATCATACTGTAGGACAAATAAATCATTTAATTACCCGGTATGTCATTTAACCTTTTTCTTCAAAACTTTTAAAAAAAAGTTGCACTATTTTCCCAATATAGATACCATTTATTTACAGTGATTTTCCTTGAATTTTCGAAGTTAAGATAATTATACTTAATTATGTAATTAAAACAAAAACCACTAATTGTAAAGTAAAATGTCTTGAGACATTTTTGTAGAGCTCAAAGTTACCTTTCAAATGAGATATTACACATTGAAAACCATGTGAAAATATTCGAGTTATTAACGATAAAAACTTTTGGAGGGAAGCCATTTTAATGACATCAACATACTTAAACACATCAGAACTTGGACTGCCACCATCAAAATTATTTATCCAGAGGTAGTTTACAACAACAATAAAAAAAACACTCCCGCAATTTCTTCACGAAAACTGCCAAGAAATTACATATTCTCCCCTACTAAATGACAATTACTAAACCTAATGAAATACTCTGCAAATTACGAATCCACCAATTCTCATAACCTATAGGGTCATTCAAACTTACTTTTGCAGTTTCTCTTATATTAGTGTTCATAGAAAAATTCAAATGAGGAATGGCTGCTGGCCAGTCCTCTTGTAAACAGTCCTCCATGGAGAAACAGTATGAGAAGTAGTAGGCACAGGGAAATGTAACTTCTTAAATTTGGACCAAGCAGCTGGTATAACATGAATAGTTTCAAAACTGGTTTTTGCATTAAAGTCACAAGGATACATCTCCCTAACTCTTACTTCTCCATGTATATATATAATACAATCACACGGGATAGTAATATCAATAGCTCCTGGATGGTCATCATTATCTATAACTCTGGTAACATTCGCACTCAATGCACATTTTAACTCTAAATTACCAATGGCGTTCGTCAAAAAATATCATTCAGGACCCACCTAGGTAATCAACAGGGGTTTACCAGGCTGACAACTAAAAGAACAAACACTAGCAAAGCGTTCAGAAGTAGTACCTTTAAAAACCGTTCTAGGGTAGAAGGCCCCAGCAGCTGAATCTCCATAATAACTAGGTATAAAACATATGTGGTCCTGAAAAGGGCGACAATCTTGTAAGGCCCTTCTCCTAATCGCAGTAACCTCCTCTCTATTTACTGTAAGAAAAGTGGTCTCATGGTGTAACGTACACACAGAATTTTGCCATCTGAAAGGTATGGCCACAGAATCATATAACTTCCAATTAGTGCCTTTCCTTACAGTAAGAATTTTAACTTTAACGTACATAAGTTTTTTTTTTTTTTTTTTTTTTTTTTTTCAAAAATTTGGCACGAACTAATTACCAAATGGTAGTAATCTTGAACCTTTACTGTAGGAATAGCAAGCCTATATCCATCTCTTTCTAATATTTGTTCTAAATGCTCAAGCTTCGCCCTCAAATCTATAGGGCAAATCAAAACAGCTAGTATCAGGTGTGACCTACATTCATCTAGAATTTCAATGCGAAAAAGTGTATGAGCATGCTTTGCAAGAAGTGTAGCTGACAATAATTGACCTTGATAAAATTGTGACAACTCCTGAATTGTGCCTTCACTACTATTTTCTAAAACTTCTCTGAACTCAAGTAAAAATGTGGTTAGATTATTAAATATAGACTGGATTTTTTCGAAAAGATTTGACACAGTCTCATTTATGACTCTTACTTAGTTCGATAAATTAGCTAACTCAACATGATTTTGTAACACCTGCCAATTCATTGATTCCAAACTGTCAGCCAAATCTCTGTCATTACCAAAAAGTGTATCTACTTGGTTACTGGTGGCTATGTCACAACACCAAGAAGCAAATTCACCAACAAACGTTAATCCTCTCTTAATTCTAATTTGCTCAGTTACCAACAAATCCTCTCCAGCAGCGATTTACTTTCTCAAACAAGGTCTCAGACAATTTAAAAAAGTGTTTAATTTCTTTACGCAAGTGACAAAAATCTAGAATGCCACGGTTCTGCAAGTGAGTCCTCTATCAATAATGTCAGTGTTATCTCTCAGTTTTAAGGGCCAGGCGGATTAAAAATTAAACGGAATGGAAGAAGACTGTACCATGACCTTGGTCATAGGCTGGAAATTGGCTCCAGCGATGACTACCACGGATATGGTCTCCTTCGTGCTCTCCTACAGTTGGACTGCTACCACTGCAAGTAATAGCCTCAGGATCGAAGCCACTCTTGCCGTCTTCTGCATCTCGACTTAGGTCAGACAACGGTAGCCAAATATCTACAACTCACCAGTTACATAGTATCAACATCAAATCACCAGTAAACACAACACATGTTACTCATCAGCAAAGGTGTACGAAAAGAACAGAAAATATAAAAAAATTTAAATCAAACTTTCTCATTTAGAATTTTGGGCTCAACCATCTACATGAATCAAAGAAATTTTAAACATTATTATTTGAAAGAAGTCTGAAACATTAAAGAAGAAAAATAAAGATTAAACAGATATTTTATGAGTACTTTAAAGGGTACCAAAGAAAAATCATAAATTCAACATATTCAAGCCCGGTGAAAGGGTTTCATCCTTTCTTCATTTGTTACTTCCAATTTTGGTTGGCCCTTAACAATTTTCTTAACGGAATATAAATTTAGGGACAATTTCTTAACCACAATTGCAAGACCATTCCAACGGTGCAAAAATTTAGGGGATAGGACCTTTTTTCGTGTTGGCGTAAAAATCACCTCTTGCCCTGGACGATACTCGACGAGCCTGTGGTGCACATTGTAGCATTGTTTCGCCCTTTCCTGCTATTTTCTCAAATTCTCCACCGCTCATCTTTGGAGGATCTTACACGTTCTCCAGAGGTGTTTACTCTTGTCATCCTCCACCCTCTGGTTAAGGCACACCTCAGATAGAAGGATGGGTTCTCTGCCATACACCAACAAAAATGGCCGAAACCCTGTCGACTCTTGTCTACTGATGTTATAAGCAAATGTCACTAGAGGCAGCTTCTGGTCCCAATTCCGCTGGTTGGCGGACATGTAGTGGGACATCATTGTGGTCAATGTGGCATGCAAACGCTTCATAGCCCCATTACACTGCAGACGATTGCCAAGGTCATAGTACCTGTATAGCCGTGAGTTTCAAAAGCTCACGAACCGCAGTAGAACTAAAAACCTGCCCTCTATCACTCAGGATGGAATTAGGCGTCGAGTGTATACAAATCACATTTTCTAAAAGGAACTGAGCTACCACTGGGGCAGTGCTGGCTGACACAGGACGGGTCTCCGCCCATCGTGTACACGTGTACATGCATTCCCTCTGTTTCCTCACGAATAATGTGTACCGAATTCGTAGACAAAATACCAACAATTTCGCATGTGAGACATCATTTCCACTTACGCTCAAGCAACACAGAATTTGCACAAAATGAATCAATATTGTAAAATTCTACTTACCAAATTATTCCATCATAAAGCGTCGGTAATGTATCAACTGCATGAAAGACTAATAACATAGATTTTACAGCAGTTCATTATTTACACACAGTATCATGTCACTCACACTCGCAACTTACAGTAATAATACATAGTAACATACTATTCACAAAAGTTATTCTACACGTCCGTGAGACACCGAAAATTACTTTGTTTACTAGTCTGCAGTGTACGAACACAGGTGCGATGCGAGTGGTCATCATTGTCAACGCGCTGACGTAACTGTCGCGTGCTTGCGCAGTAGGTAGCAGGGCTACTCTGCTCATTGCACGGAGTAGGTGTTGGTAAAGGCGAGTTTCCCGCATCTCTCTACACCTCTGGCTAGGACAGGGGGTAGGAAAGGGGAGTGATAGCCGTGCGCTAGTCGGTGATAGCCTCGAACCAGGTTTACACCATAGAAAAGGAGGCATACACGAACGAAATTACTTGAGTAAAAAATTACTTCAGTAAACTCCGTCCGCCTATAAAACTTAACTTGAAGAATTATTGAGTTCCGCGTGTCGTGTGTGTTTTTAGTGGCGGTTTTAATTTGAAAGATCGAATAAACTCTGCATGCATTTACGAGATTCGTAATAGTAATAGCGCCATTAGAGTGTATGCAGAGAAATCAGTGTAACAAGACGTTTACTAGCATGCATTTATAACTCAGATTACTACTGAATATAGCATATATTCAGCACCCATGCATTTAATGAGTAGATAATATAGATAACATAAAAGTAAATAAGCGAGCTCCAACACTTCCCAACGCATTATAAAACAACAGTAAGTGCCTAACACCGACATGAAGAAGCTGAACTTCAATAAAAAAAAAGAGTAAATGAAGAAAAAGAAAGTATTAGAAATGCTTAAATGTAAAGAAACTAAACACCCGTAAAAATTAAAATAAGAAGAAGAGCCAGAGTTAACTAGAAATAAAGAAGTGCCAACTACCAGGAAGGTAGCAGAAATAAAAATACCTGAGGCCATAATGGCTAGCCTACACCGTTATCTTCTGGCAGGTTGGCTGCAGCTGCCCGTCTGTGTCAATACCTACTTCATAACTGCTACTTTACTACTGCTCCTCACTTAAAGACTACTAAAAAAATCTAAACAACAGCAAGAAAGAGCAGATCGGTCATTTCCTCCAGCAAGTCTGGGGGAAATCACCCCTACCAGAAAGAGAGAATAAAATAAACTAAATAATTTATTACTAGCCTTCTATAGTCGCAGCTCACTCTGCTCCTCTGGCAGAGAACATACGATCGCGAGCCCCACTGCACAACAACTGTCCCCCTCCACTCAACAATCGACTTCTCCTAAACTTCGGCTTCTCTTTTCTCACTTACTCTCCTATCCTCTGTTTAGCGCGCATTGCCTGATCGACGCGTCGGTGGCCAATCAACGCCAGCACGTTCTAGCTTCCACAGCCCCTACCTCCTCCTTCGCTCCCTTCACATACCGTCAAACAGAACTGCCGGACTCGCCTGTCGCCAACCCCTCATCCTACCGATAACATGCAGCGACGCAAAGAAGTAAAATTGCTCACGAAACTAACTACGCAGAACTTTAAAAACGTTTCTAAACAACTCAGGAACACGAAGCAAAACACCCCAGGACACGATGATTGCACGCCATGGAAAGCCACCGGAAAACGCAGGAATGTGAATATGTGACCCCGCGCGCAAACCATCTGGCTGTCCCGTGACTGCATCCGCCTGCCCAAGTGTTCGGCTGCTGTCCGAGTTCTCGAGAAATACAGACAAATTACCTATACAGAACTACGCCTAAAATATCTGTGAAAAAACCAAAATACTTTAACACATTAAACACAAAAACACAACTATACCTTCTCCCATCCTGGGAGTAAACCATGAAATAAAAATAATGAAACTTAGAAAACAATCTGCATTATAAAAAAAAATTAAAAAAAAAAAAATTTCAAAAAATCTAAATTTTTAGATTCGTCACTTTATATATATATATATATATAATGTATAAAGTTGTAGGAATAATTAAAAATATATAATGTATTTTCGAAGACTTGGTGTTTGAAGATAAAATTTTTCCCTTCTAAATGCACTGGTTGAATTGCAGTTATATGGATGAGTGGTATGTTCCAAATTCTTACCTAGAATTATGCTTTTAGTCATCGTATTGAGAAGTCTGTGAAATATATTAATCCATAGAGTTGCCCAAAAGGATAGACTCCGTTGTCGAAAAGGTCACTTCTGCGACCTCGTCATTTCACAGAACTTTTTTCCTACTCTTCCCCTTACTCCCTCCACCACGTACCACTCTGCATACCACCTCTAAAAATATTATGTCAACTGCCGAGGTCGTAGAACTCCTTTAAAGGTATTACCCTCTACAAAACTATACGCACCGCCTGTTGGCATCCCTTTATCCTGTCCATAAACCACGTATACCGTCTTTTGGTGCTTGTGTATCGTTCCTCCTATTGGCTACCACGAGACGTGAAGGGTTCGTACACCAGGCATAAAGCCGAAACCCTACTGGCCATAGCATCCAATATTCGTCACTGCCCCGCGTAACCCCTAGCGTAGTGGGGAGAGGAAAATATGTTCTGTCAACTGACGACATCGTAGAACTGACGCAGCCTCGTCTCATTGCTCACCGTAACCTGAGCTTTAACATTTGCTATTCTAGACGAATATCAAGGGGGTGGTTTTAAACATGCAAACATTATATTCTATAGTCGATTAACTAATGGTAATTTTAAAAAAAATTATAAAATTTTTGTCATCAGCCACTACAAGGAGGTTTCATGTACTGTTTTGAACTTGAAGGTAACGTAGAATAGGTCAAGATTCTTACAACATACTTACTTGTTCATAGTTTTTAGGATATTCTGAAAACGCCCTAAAATATGTTTTGGCAAGGTGGACAGCATGAGATGAACAAAATCAGGGGCGACACACACACACACACACACACACACACACACACACACACATATATATATATATATATATATATATATATATATATATATATATATATACGTTCAACAGGTACAGACCCACGTCTGATATGATTTAACACGTATACCTGCACCCTTGTTCTCGCTAGTGCTACGAGGTAGGCAGTGCTCTTAATGTCTTAACATTTTCAAAATCTCGAAATTTTTGTAAGCATAACATCTTACTTTTAGGTGGCGTGTCACCCCCTAGTGTTGAATTTTCCATTTACAACTCATGCCACTATTTTCACTGGAGTTTCTACAAATTTATTAGTATATAGCTTAAAACATTGTGCAAAGGCTTCGAATTTAACTAACACGTTTTTGGTATGCACTACTTGATGATTGAAATGGCAAACATATGTGTTTGATTTAAATGATTTGTTTAATTCCATTAAAATTATTGGCAAGATGTTATGGGTTTATTATTTGTTTAATTCCATTATAATTATTGGCGGGTTGTTGTGGGTTTATGAGTTTCGTATTGTACTATTGTGGACATTCGCTCTTGCAATATTATATTGCCTCAGAAATCGTAGTATGAGACTAAGAATAACAAACGAAATTCTAAAGAAAAAATGGGAAAACAAGCCTATTTTGGCTGTAGTCCACACGTCCGCAAACCAAAACAACAGAACATGAAATATCCCATAAGGAATTAGTTAACAACAAATAATGAAAAATAAAATATACATCCACAATAAAAGTAAAAATACAAAACCAAATAGCCTACTCTGTAAAACTCCGGACACCACAATTACGACAGCACAGACAATATTGAGACGAAGACACAAGACAGGATAACAACGACGACGTCACAGACAAAAGACTAGACGATACAACGATGATGGCACATAAAAACATAGTAGATTTCTTAGGGCCGACTTAATATTGCAGTGGCGTATGCCCACAATAGTACAGTACGTTATTCTATCCCATCGCAAGAAACATTCAAAGACAATGAGTTTGTTACACATTTACGTATTTTCACAGGGAGCTATAATTATATATTTTTGATAAGTGATCACAAAAGGACAAAATAATAAAATAAGAAAAACATAAATATTAACGTGCGCTGTGATGCTAAACTTTAACAGGCAACTTCAAAGGAAAATTTTCGCAGTTAGTAACTCGCTCCGAATGGAAGGGGCCACTCAAAGGCAACATGGATTTAATAACATGTTATCACATGATGAGAATAAACGAAAGCAAGTCACTACTGACTATGCAATTTGGCAGGCATAGTTTTTATTTGGATTTTGAATACCGCCATGACGACGCAGCGTAAAGTGCTTTTGAAATGTAGGACCCTGCTGACGAAATTTCATTGCTGAAGAGTGTCTTTTCAGTCACATCATGTCATAGAGACAGAAGGATAGGAAAAGATAGAATGAAGGAGTAGGAAAATAAACAGGGAGAGAATTTCAATGGGGACAGAAAGATGGGTGGATAAACAGGAGGAATTGAAGGATACGAGATGAGTATAGGGATGAGTGGGAGAGAAGGGAGGGGAGAGAAAATTAAGGTAGATTTGGGTATTTGCAGGCATGCTTGTTTACATTGTTATCTCTGTAACTGAAAATATGCTGGTTATAATCATTGCGCTGCAAGTTTTAGGGCCTGTATTACCACCTCTGGATAAAGTTCTGGATAAAACGTATCTAGAAGATAGGCCAAAAGAGTGCATTAGGACCCTCTGATATTGCTTATCCGAGAGACTATCCACCGGATAGTCTATCAGCTACTACGACCTCCTCATAGGTACTTATCCAGAAGTTAAACGTGTAATTAGAACAAAAATTGCGTCATATTTGTTTGTTAATCATAAAGTTGAGGTTAGGATCCCACTTCACAAAATGGAGACCTATAAGTCTTGGTGACTGCAGAAAACGTAATATAAATTTTGAAATTTATATTACGTTTGTGTAGATGTTTCAGCTTAAATTTTTCGTGTTAGGATTTATTTTGGTTTCGAAACGATTATTAACACTATTTTTAACTACTTTATTTTATACAGTGTTTATTGTGTTGCATATGTGAATTATAAAATTAAATTGATCTGGATCTATTATTTTATAGGATGCCTGCATTTTAATCAATAATTTACTAAATGATAATGTTAAACGTGGGAAACAGTGACAATTTGTAATATTCGCGAAACATTAAAACCACAACAACCCAACGAAACAAATTTCAACTAAAAAGTATACAGTCAACTACATTTTTACTACCAACTTATGAAAAAATTAACCATGTACCTCCGAATATCTACCTGATAGTTATCCCGTTACTATCCACAGGTCGTAATACACAATGGCTAATTTTAAGTAGCTGATAGCCTATCCAGCAGATAGTAATCAGCCAGTTTTATCAGGAGGTGGTAATACAGGCCCTTAGTGGCCAGACGTGTATGGCTCTGGGTTAGCCAATGAATTAGTAATAACATTACAGATACTTATTTGCCTGTCATATGCGTCTATAGAAAATGGGCTATTCCAAAGCAGATATTTTGATTTTTTTGTGATTATATTTTGTGTCGCATGTTTTAACGAATGATAGTAATGGTTTTTATTTGGCGTTTCATAAAAAAATCTTGCCGACAAATGGCAAGACACTATTGGCATGTTTTGCAGTGGTTTCAGTGTATATAACAAAGCAGCGGTTCGGTTGATGCAAGCCGAAATAGAAAAAAAAACTATTTACTAGATACTCGATTGATTAAAACTCGGCAACATTATATCCGATAATAAGAGGCCACTTTTCCCCTGCATATATTTTTCCAGCTGCAGAAATGGGCGACGACTACGACTCCTTGCTCCTCCCCCGGGAACTATCGCAGAACTAACGCATTAAATAATCACGAAATGAAACAATGCTGTCTGAAGAAACGCACAACAACACTAGAGTCCGCTGTTAGTTATAAAATAACGGCCACGACAAATTTTCTCCCAGATTTCCTTGCTCTGCACAAGTCGAGGAAGCTACAACTATATAACCTGTGTTCTGTAATTTACTCAAACTACACACATTCCCATACATGTTTCCAGACATTATATTTATTCTGAAAACTTTTTAAAATAATCATTTCGCCACTAATATGAGAGGTCTTTTATATATTTCGCCGGAGAACATTGTATGTAAACATACGAATAAAATACGCGTAATTACTATATTTAAATTACTTCCACATCCAAACATTCACGTTTTCAATAACTCGAACATTTAAGAGGCGTTTGAAAACAAACAGAAAACATATTTCATGAAATATCCTATACATATTTGTTAAGTTTTTAATTCGGACGATCATAAGTTGACGATCACAAGTTGATATCAAAGTTGAGATCGTAAGCATCCGAACACGAGATATATATCGTGCCGCTATGCGAAATACAATGTTTCGAGAATATCATCGCTTGGAAATACGGCACAAGCTTGTCCCGTTATGTAGCAACGTGTGCTGTAGTCAGTGATACGTTGGGTGGCTCACACTTTGAGCACACTGATGCTCAGATAATGTCTAGTGTTAAATGTAGGTACACTGTGCAGTGACATGTGTCACACTAATTTTTTCAATTTTCCGGGTCTGAAGTGATGTTGGTACCACTGACTTTGATGCGCCGGAGTTTGTTGTAGATTGTCGTAATGCAAGCAAAGAAACTTGAAGATGTGCGTCACAAATTTCGTTACTAAGCAGATACTGATATTATTTATGATCGAATGCCTCATATTTAACCAAGAAACTCTATTTTGTCATATTTTGTACGGGCCTTAGCATCTAATCTCTGTACTTGACAATTTCTACTCCACAAGATCATTTTGATCTGCAAGGGATCGATAGAAGACTTTTGAAAATAAAGCAATAAAATAACACAAAGTCATCCCTACTGGTTTCCAGTTTTGAGACTAGAAAACATTTTTAAGTGGTGGACGTTATATTTATGGTGGTTTCCCAATTAATTGGTAGCTTCGAGGTCTCTGCTGCATCTGGGTTGTAGCTGCGTCATTGTCGTTTCTCTTCCCAACGTTTCAGAAGACATCAACCTCCATATTCAAGGGTGAAGGAGCATAGCTACATCTACTAGATAAAGTTTGCTACGTCTTCCGTAACGACAGTCGTACAGCTACAATCCAGAACCCAAGGTCTCCTAGACAACGTCTGTGAACTCTGTTAATTGGTAGCTTCTTGGCAGACGTCCATTTAGGACACGACACATTTTTCGCTTATTGTAAATTTTTATTAAATAATAGATGTGCCCAGCATGCGTTGTAAAACCCCTTCTTATAAATTTCCCGTAATTTTTTTGGGTTCCCCATTTTAACTCTTTACTCCCTTCCCTTACCATAGCAAATTCAAAAACCCGTCAGTTTTATTTCCCCTATTTTTTTGGTGTCTCATTTTGGCCCCATTCCCCGTTTGCCCTCTCCTTCCACCCCACAAATTAGATTTTTCCACAGAAACCTTCGCGGGCGTACGCACAACTCAGCAAAAGTTTCGTCGCAATCGGATGAACAGTGTAGGAACGCATAGAAGACCAACAAACAAACGTTCCTTTTTATCTCTATATATAAAAATGAAAGCTGACTGATTGACTGACTGACTGACTGACATATCAAACTGCAGCCCAAACCACTGGACCTAGAATCGTGAAATTTTTTGTGGGGGTTCCCTTCAGGTCGTAGGCGAGCACTAAGAAGGGATTTTTCGAAATTCGACCTCTAAGGGGGTGAAAAGAGGTGAAATGTATTTCCGAAGAAATGTCGATAGAGCTCGAACCCGACGGCCTATCATGGTGATTTTTACTTTAATAAAACACTCGTAAAAATGCATATTAGCGAATTTAAGGATTTTTCGAAGTTCAACTTTTAAGGGGCTGAAAAGACCTTAAATGTGTTTCCAATCAACTATCGATATCTATCGAACCCTTCGGGATATAGAGTTGAAATTCACTTCAAAATATTGCTTACGTAAATACCCAAAAAGTATTTTTAGGTTTTTTGAAATTCGACCCCCAGGCAGTAAAAAGGGGCAAAATGTGTTTTTAATTAATCGTCTTTATCTTTGAAACACAATTGGCTAACGTCGTGATTTTAACTTTAATTACTTACGTTTACTAATGTCTATGACAGGACTCAAAATTGTTTCGAAATTCTTTACTTAAAGGGGTGAAAATACGTGAAATGTGTTTTCGATTATCCTTCCATATCTATCGAATCAATCGAGATATCGAAGTGCTCTTTTCTTTAAATTGGTGCTTTTGTAAATATCTCAAGTACCATTTAAAATATATTTTCCGAATTCGGCCCTAAACTGTTTAAAAATGGGGTAATATGAGTTTTCGACTCACATTCGAAAAATATCGATCCCATAGTTTTTTATATAGCGACGTGATTTTTGTTTAGGATTGATGCTTACTCAAATACCTAAAAAGTAATTTCAGGAATTTTCGAAATTTGCCACCTAAGGACGTGAAAAGGGGTGAAAAGGGTGGTGAAAAGCGTTTTCAATTAATCGTCGATATATCTTGAACCCAGCGGGCTAACGTTGTTTTTTTACATCCACGAGATACCAATAAAGTATTCTAAAACGTGATTCAAGGGTTTTTCGAAATTTACTCTCTTAAGTGGTGAAAAGACCTTGAACGTGTTTTAGATAAATCCTCGATATCTATCGAAACCGTCGAGATATACAATTAATTTTTGCTCCAGGATGATGATTACAGAAATTATTGCAAAATGGTTTTCAGATTTTTTGAAATTCGATTTCTCAATACTGTGCAGGGGTGATATGTGTTTTTTTTTTTTTTTTTTAGTGAATGATCGATTTTGATTCGACGGAACGGGCTAGCGATGTGATTTACACTTCAGTTGGATACTTATACAAATGTCTAAGATGTAAATTTAAAATGTTTCGAAATTTGACACCCAAAAGGGTGAAAAAGCACAAAATTTGTTTTCCATCAACCCACGATATCTATCTAACCAGTAGCGATATTGAGGTGTTGTTGCGTCAGAGTGATGCTTACGTAAATATTTAAAAAAATATGTATGTAATTTTTATTTCTTTATAAGCAACGTGATTATTAAGAATAAAACTTAGTTGGTCATTAATCAAGGCAGACGATCCGAAAAGCAGGAACGAGCAGCGAGAAACAACCTATACAGGGGTTTCACTACAGTAATCTATCGAGACGTGGTGTTGTACAACCTCTATGAGCCCAGTACACAGATATTTTATTTTATTTTTTTTTTCAATAAATTTTATTTTCATTATTTATTTTGACGTTACGTGACGCAGTTGTTTGTCACTCAGGTCCAAATCCCGGGAGGTTCTGGGCTCGAATTCCGTTAAAAGCTGCGTGCGAACGTTCAATTTTGACACACAAAAACTACAAGGCAGATCGAATTAGTGCATTTTGCATGTAGTCTTCAAAAGAGGTAAAATTACAGTTCGCTTTCCACTTAGGTTCCTCTACAGTATCAGCTGACATATCGTCGGTATACTGCCAAAAGTTATTAAGTCATAAATGCTATTTCGTTTAAAAACAGTATTAAATTGTAGATAATAACAAAAATGTGGTATGTTACTACACTGTGACACAACAGTACGAAACGACGAATAGACTTTAAACTTGGGCAATTGTTCCTAGCATTTTTAAAATTTTATATCATTTTGACTTTGTCACTTTTGGCAGTAAACCGACGATATATCATCTCACTAATCTCAGGTTTGGGGCATCAAATACGTTTCCGCGAAACCTTTACCCTCTGAAACTTTGTAATGTCAATAAAGTTAAAGTGAATATTTTGAAAATATATTATTGAGGGCACCGTCACCAATGGTTGTGCACG
>PNEQ01020856.1:41332-61578 GCA_003012365.1 Medauroidea extradentata
TCATTCGATTAACCTCTTACCTTAGGTGTCTGTAACTACCCCACAACGTCAAATAGGCAGGGCTATAAATAAGGCCCAGGCGAAGTCGCTGTTAGTGGCAGGGACAAACTTAAGACTGCTTTTCGCGTGGACAGCTATAGCTACTTATCCTGCTGCAGAATTAGTTCAACTAGCCGCTTGGACATTCTAACACTTGATGCCTGAAGTACCAATCTTGTGTACAAAGAGGTTTTTAAATTAAAGTAAATATTATCAGTTACGAATAATACTCGCGAATAAAGCCGCGGGGGACTGCTAGTAGTATATATTATTCAACCAACAAAAATAAATATCAGGGTCAGATTAGTCGATTCAGGGATTAATAGCCACATAAACTGTCTAATTAATTAACCTTTTAGTACTCCATAAAGAAGTTTACACGGCAATGCTTAAATGTCCGTGACGCAACCGATTTGTTAGATCGAATCAAAGGATTACCGTCTTGGAAATTTGTTTAATTTGATTCTTGCGAAACTTTGGTTTAGTGTTAAACTATTTTCGTGTGAACTTAATTATTCGGAACTTGGAGAATTTTATCCTTGCGATCAACTGGCCAACTTTCTGAAGTTAAACCACCGAGTTACAAGCTAGTTGTATGACTGACACGTTTTAAAATAACTAAACTTATAAATAAATTTTGAAAATTAGTTATATTATATACGAAAATTTATTTACAACTTTACTACTGTAGGTAACGGCATATCCAAAATACGCTTATTGAATTTTAAATAAAATTGTTCTTAAATTTTGTATCAAAATGTTCGGGAGGTAGTGATTTTCGTAGTTACATACATATCACGTAAAATTAGGAAAATCACCTCTCAGGGAAGATTGTATTAACTTTACGTTTTAAATAGTTTATCATAACCACTATTCTTAACTTAATTTAATTAGTCCTATAGACGGAGCAAAACAACAGTATACCAAAACTACCACAAATAATAAAATCAGTAAAGCAAATAATCGCTTTAAAATTCACATTTTTAAATCAATAAAATTGGTATATTTATTCACAAGTTCTTTTCACCATTAAAACCGGTTAATTTTAGTTCTATACACTATTTTATATTGACTGTCTTCAGACAGTTCCCATCAGTTAATTGCTTTTCACTTCATCGTTGCTCAGACATGTGCAGAATTGATTTTGGAAGCACATTAAGGCTGCCTATTTTAACTCTGAAACTTTTTAAAAATCTAATACGTATGTAATTTTTTTCCTTCATGTGATTACCTCCAGACCGCGTTCCAGTTCACTGTCTTCCTCCCTCCGAACTCACCTAATCACGTAATTATTATTTTTTAATCCGGTAAATTTATGCGTTTAGTATAAAACAATCACATGTATTGTTTGCTAAGCGTCATTTATTTATTCTACGATAAGTTAGACATAAAAATAAGTTATTTTATTTTTCCTGAGAAAAATTCCATTTATTCACTAAAACAACACACGTAACACATAGAAACCGTTGAAAATATTGTCTTTGTTATTTTAATCGGTTAAGTCATGGTTGCTCAACTTCCTAATGGAATATCACATACAGCTAATATTTAGAAATATATTTTGAACACCATTTTACTGTCTTCAAAAGAAAAACATAGTTTATTTCCCCGACATTCGTAAGATAGGCAGAAGCACTTTCGTAGGCAGTTCCACGAGTCAAGTATACAATGTATCAAATCAGTTCTGCACAGTTATTATTTCTGTATCCGGGAATTATTCTTTTTGTGACACAAGTCGTCCGTACCAAGCCTGTGAGGAAGGAGCCCTCGAGGTGTCACGCAACACACTTCACACGGGTTGAATTTTTGCTGATAAGTTTCGGGACCGCAGTTGAGGCTGTCGCTAGAGAACTCGCCTCCCGCCATGGCAATCCGGGTTCGATTCCCGGCGGGGTCGGATATTCGCATGTGGGATTCGTGCCGGACGATACCACTGGTCGCGGTTTTTCTCGGGGATTTCCCGTTTCACCGCCCATTCACTCCGGAGTTGCTCCATACTCACATCATATCACCCCTCACCAGCGCTAAAGGGAGGTCTCCCTAATTTACCCACTTTATATTATAAAAGCTTACAGAAAACCTTTTACATTTAATTATTCAAATGTATATGCTATATGCATAAAAAATCCTTATTGTAACTGTACGTAAAATGAAAACCAATATTCGTTTTAAAAATGCAGCACTAAACAAAAGCGGTCCTATGTTTCAGCCACCAGTTAAAATTTAGTAAAAAGTGTACTAAAATATGTAAAATATGTTGATAACATACGAAAACATTATATGAAGCTGTAAGGAATCATGAACATTAATATTTTTAGAGAAAAAAAATTACAAACATTTTTTAACTGAGCAAAACAACCTGAACAACTTCTTGAAGTAATTTCTTGCCACTAAGGCAAATAGTACAATACAATTCGGATCAACCGAAACTGCCAGCGTAGCACCACGAATTAGCATTTTTATACGAAATTTGTAAAAAAAAATGCATTTTTACATTGAACAATGCAACATGAAAAAGTCTTTAAGTAATTTCTAGCCATCAAGGCAAATTGCACAAATAATGTTTAAATATTTTTATTATTATTTAATTATTTATGTTTTTCGTTTTCTGCGTACCGATTTTCACAAAAATACCAAATGTCATTAAGATACCTATAATAGTTCAGAATAAATGATTTTTTTTTTAATTTTTGTGCGCAATATACACGCAAAACCATCTTAACATACTTCCAAAGCATAGAGATCCAGGCCAAGGACCGGAGGTGTGCTCAGGCGTGCTAATCCTCGCATTATCAGAGGATCGAAGGACGCAGGCTTGGGGCATGCTTATCCTCTCATTACGATAAGATTGAGGGTCAAATTTTTTAGGTGTGCTAAGCCTCATACTACTCGTATGCCCAAGGTGTTCTAGGCCACACGTTACGCTAGGATCGATTACCGCTGGCTCGAGGCGTGCTAAGCCGCACATTATGTTAGGTTCAAGGGCCGAAGGACCGAGGCGTACTTAACCGTACATTACGTTAGATTTGATGGTTGCAGGCCCGAACCGTGCCAAGATGCACATTACGTTAGGATCGAAGGCCGCAAGCCTAACGGTTGCTAGGCGGCATATTTCGTTAGGATCGAGGGCCGCATGCCTGAGGAGTGCTAAGCTGCACATTATGTAAGCCCGCGAGCAGCTCTCTACTAGGGCAGCAGGTATTCTCACAGAGGACCGAAGGCTAGAGAAGCCAAATTTGAGAGTGTTGTAAACACCCTGTAAGACCCTTTCGAATTAGCACGCGAGTATCGTGGACCCGGTACCTGGTATTACTATTAATGCTTAACGCACATTCAAAATACTATTCCTGAACCCCTCCAACAAAACTACAAAATTTTTTAGACAGCTTTACAAAATGATCTACTGTGTAGTTATAATTTAATCCAAGCAATGGTTCTACGATGATATTTAGTTAAGGCTTTCCAGCAGTAAAATTTGTAGGCTTAGGTTACTGCTTAAAGGCCCTCGGTTCCCACAAAACTTCGGAAAACCCTACGTCTTAGTTGAGGCTTAGCAGCCTTGAAACTGACCACTAACTGTGCCAAATAACAGAATTCCAGAATACAGAAATGTGAGTGTTAACATTTTTAGATATCTAAAATACTTCCTTGAGTCATGGGACTGCAGGCATTGCAACTATTTCTCCTGCGGAACTTCATCTGTTTATTTTATAAATGTCGAAAAAAAAAAAATATACCCACCGGCATATAAATCAGTTTACCGGCGTACATGTGTGTATTTATTATGTATACACACACACACACACACACACACACACACACACACATATATATATATATATATATATATATATATATATATATATACACACACACACATAACTAAACCAATTAAAATAATATAGTTCATATTTTAAGGGTATACATGTTTTCATATATTGTAATTAATAAATTTTAATAAATGCAACTATATTTAAACAAAAAAAACTTAAATGAATTAATAAATTGCGTTTAGTTAATAATAAATACCATATTGTACTCTAATATGAATTTGCATGGGTCTGAAAACATGATTTCAATTAAAAGTTTAAGACTTGAATTTATAACTACGCGAGTATTTGTTTTTAATCGAAAGGGGGCAGAAATTAATTAATTTAAATTTTTTTATTTCAATGTATTAGCAAAGTTTTAAAATCAATTTTTCAGTTTAAGCATGGATGAGAAAAACAATAAGATGATTAGTAACCTATAAATATATCTAACCAACATTGTCACGACACAGAATAAAAACTGAAATAAATATAATTAACAATTAAGTACGTGTAAAGTAGTTAAACTTACAAGCTACTGTGTCATTCATGTTAGAGCTAAATTATTATTTTATTGTTCTGAAAATTTTTTAATTTAAAGAAGGCGATATTACTGAATTTCTAACCAGTAGTATAGGTGTATGAGTTGGGTTGATAGCCGAAGCAACCAAACGGCTGGAAACAATTAAAAGTGTGTTAGTAAAATGTTTTAAATTAAAGTAGTGAAATCAAGTTTCAAATTAAATTTCAACTTATGTAAAATATATAAAAATCATGTTAAAATGTAGTAATTTCGTATACATATGGTATATGCATTTAAGAAAAAAAGTAAATCAGTGAATGTAATTTATTTTATATTAAATAATATCACTGCATTAAGAACAAATAATGCGTAGTGCCTGCCTTGAATCACTAACCCCGAAAAAAAAATTTATATTTCAGTTGCTTTCAGAAGACATAAGTCATGTTAATTTTAGGACACATACCTTGGTAAATTGTACAGCGTTTAAAGGAAAAAAGTAAAATATTTTATGGAAAGAGGACATTTTAGAGAAAAAGAAATATTTGAAGGAAAAAATGCGAAATTGTTGAGGTATAGAGGAAGATTATAGGGTAAATAGGGAAAGTTTGGGAGAAGAGGGATGGTGGAGTTTTTTAAATCAAAGGATGGCGGAAGATTAAAGGGTAAATAGGGAAAGATTAGGAGAAGAGGGATGGTGGAATTTTTGAAAGCAAAGGATGGCGGAAGTTGATGTCATCGATGGCTCCTCTTGGTCCTCTCACTAAGCCTTATTCTGCAGACTGTACCATAACCTACAACTCTCGAGTATCAAAACTATGTCTTAGTTGCCAAATAAACAATTACTCTCTAAATTACAACATTACTAACGATTTAACTCTTTCCAATACTTTCTGTTCTCACGCGATGGGGTAAAGTAATAGTATAGTTTATGAGGTGGCGAACTTCATTATGACATTTTATGATGACATTTTATGTTGCCGTAATAAATAATATGAAACTAAACAGCTGTGATTCTATGAGACGGGGAGTCATAATAATTAAAAAAATATATGTTTATTTGTGTTTAGTTTTCTAAATAATGTAATCGTTTGTTCCGTTCAAAATATTAATTTTTGTCATTTAACTATAACTTTAAAGTGGCGTAACTTTCTTACGATGCAACCATATTTTACAACTTAAGCCTACCATCCTTTTTTATAGCTATTTCGTGAAAGTATTTCACGACACAATTTCCTCCTGTTTTTTTTTCTGGTTCGTTTCTTCGGAACACTTAAACTTCTTGTAGCAAAATACTTGTCGCTGCCTTATCTGACACCGTACATCATTTCTTCGAGTTTCCAAGTCACAAAAACAAGGCGGAGCGAAAGTACAGGGCATAAAAACTGGAAGGAATCGCCGCGTCGGTTAAGTGTGCAGCCACTTCCGGGAACTTCCATTGCAAGTCTCGCTCGGAAACTAATATGATATTCCGAGAAGACGGCCGGGCCGCTGGTAGAGACAGCGTCGAATGTAAGAGCCCGTGTTGGGGGTGGAAGTTGGAACAGGAGGTTGATGGTGGTTCCATGCGCGCGCAGAATATCGTATGAGGTATTCCTGTTGCGCTGCTCGGCTCGTTCTACTCCCAGGGGCGCCCTTGTGCGCTGCCCAAGATCGCGTACAGCCAGTTAGCACCCCTCCTGCCCCGCCAACATTCCCCCCTCCCGCAACCCTCTGACGTCCTGTTAACTGGCCGCAACAACTTCTACCCCAGTGCCGGCCACTCCTGTTGGTCAGGATGTTCAACAGTCGGCAAGTTGCGAGAATCATGGTTCTCTCTAGAAAATTGCCACGTCTTGGGCTGCACATACTCACTAAGTACGCACATAAGCTTACTAGCATCAGGTACGTACTTGATGAGGTTATGAGAACAGGCCGACATCTTTTCATACTAGACTCTGGCGGCAGTATCAGTAACTAATAGAAAAAAGGTAGTTTGAATAGAACTATGAGCAGGTTAATATATTTAAAATGTTTTTTTCTGGGAATGGTAGTTTTTTAAAAATTTATATGAAAACTTTCCGGTGCTTAACTGACAAAATTAATGACATTACATAATTCGATAATGTTTAAAAATATTTTAATTACATAGTAATATTTACATAAAATATTTACACGTACAGAGAGAGAAACGAAATGTTTTTCGACAGTACTTTCCACGTACTTGTCAGGTATAGAGCCTCTGGGTACTATATTAAGTATTCGGATGATTCTTTTATACTTTGCGACGTTATTAGAAGTGCCAAGTACGGGTATGTCTATGCTGTAGAGGGTTCGGATAAAACCTTAATAAAACCATCTCATTACACAGTGGCAACAAATGTACGTTATAGTTTTAAAAAAACATCTATTTTCTTGGAAAGGTGGCCTTCTTCTGAAGTACATACATTGCCACGAATGGTATATACAATGATTTATTCCAAATTTTTGTAATGTTCTTTGCGACTGAAAGATTTTGCTTCTGTGGGTTGCGTATATTTTATTGCGTTTACAGACATATAGAAAAATCAATACCGAACGCGTTTTGTATCTGATGTAATATAAAATTCTATTTAATTACATTTGCTAGTCTATAACTGAAGAGAATTATGTGGGTAGACAGTCAGTTTCTCGAGTCTTAATTGAAGACTTACTTGGCGTAATTGGAATTCTAATGAACAGTGGTAAAATGCCTTTGAAGACGGAGATTGGAGATGATTTGTGCAGCGATTAACGTATGTTATTATCGAGTGAAGATATTTTTGTTATCATGTAACAGGGAAGCTGGGGCGACATGAAGTAAGCGTGGGGTAGCACAGGAGTGAAGGATAAAGGAAGCGGGAGTTCCCAGAGAAGTCCCACTGACCAACAGAATCACCCGGCAATATACCTACATGAGTATCCCAGGCAGATTCCGCTCGCAATCGAACCCGGATCACCATATTAGAAGGCGACCAGATAACATATACTAGTTCCCAAAGTTTGCGTTGTCCTCGTTGTATTTGACAATCATTGTCGCTAGTGTCATTCGCCTTGTTTGGTTCTTATCAGTTTGATTTTTGGTTTTTACAACTTTGTTCGTTCTTTGACTTCTGGCATATATCGACCATAATTCCTATTTCAAGACATGTCTGGTTACCTTGGTTTGTTACTTTCACTTAGTCCTTTCATGTTAACGTGACTTTTCTGTGGTTAAACAACATTCGCTTGCAATAACGTATATAAAAAAACATTCAGTTTGTCATGCACCCCCCTTGCAGAAATATTTCAATAATCACATACATAATATCTCTGACAACATACTTCATATTTATCCAATACGACACAAGCTTGTCTCGTTATGTTGCAGTGTGTGCTTGTGTGTGTGTGTGTGTGTGTGTGTGTGTAATGATGTGATATGTTTGTGTATCTCACTTTGAGCTCACTGATACTCAGATACCGGTATTGTTACTGACCGACAAAATCATTACTGCTATTATACCATAACTAGGGATAAATTAACTCGTTTTATTTTGGACACAAGATTTTAAATTCGGGCTACGTTGCTAATTGGATCTCGATGAATTTGATACCTCTTGGACGACGCAAAGCTAATTATAAAGAAGCAATTAAATGCTGGCCCAATCGTGTGGTATCTTTACGTTAGCGAGCAGCCAGCGAACAAGCGCTGTATATTTCAGTACGTATAGTATATTCTAGCAGGTTTGCCTACATGTCGGCGAACTCACGAATTTTTCCGGTCTGTAACAATAACAGATTGTTACTTACGCTAAGAGCATTAGCTAGCGCGCAATACACCGCGGTGTCACAAGTTGCCTACACCCCAGGCAACAATGTACATGCCTTCCTGGAGGAACAAAGTAATTATGATACGACGGTAGAGAAAAGAAACCTATTAATGTGAAGCTACTCTACTGTATAAAAGCTGATGAATTTCACTGCAACCAACACTAAGTAAACACCAGGCATTGAAATTATTATAAAGACTAACTCATCTACGAAAGAATTACCAAACCGTCAAATATTTAATATTATAACATTATAATTACGTAAATTACAAGAAGTACTTATTAAGTTCTCGATGTTGGATTTTTTAACAGCTGGAAGCAATATCAAAGGCAAGGCATGCTGGTAAAACTGGTGGTCGCGTAATTAATACTACTACTTTCACGTGTAGATCGTTAAACTGTTTCACCGTTTTTTAACTGTAAGTTTTATATGGGACATTAAAGTGTTCGCCGTGAAAATTTTTTATTCGTTGTAAGTATGGCTTAAAGTCAAAAAAATACTTTGTGTTTCTGTGTTACAAAGCAGTTTGATATTTTGCCCGATATAGAAGTGTGAAGGAGCCACTTCTATCCGTTTGAGTTTCCATCCATCTTAGAAAATGTTTATAATAATCGTTCTGTTTTTTTTAAACACTGAAGAATAATTTAATGCGGGTTTTTAATATCAAAAGATATGGGTCATAATTTGAGCAGTTTCGCGTAAAACAGAACACGAGATAATTTCCAAAATGGCAGAAGGCCGTATGAAAATCAATTCTTGACAATTGTTCTTTATTCATGATGTGCTATCTGATACAGTGGTGGTCCTACAGCAATTTAGTTTCTGACATTAAATAACTTTAACTGAAAATATAACGTTTTTTTCCAATCGGCTACATGGCCGCTGAAATTTAACGTACCACTAAAAATTTTAATGACCGTTGGTTTAAAACAAGTACTAGACATAAGCTAAATGCACAAGTCCTGAGGCATTCATAAGTACCATATGTGTAAAGAGTTTGATGAAATTCGAGAATGGCACATCTACATACATACAGACCTACGTATAGAAAGGCGCACGAACTCATTAGCATATCTTTCCTAAACAAAAAGTCTGAAAATTGACCTACTCCGTATGCTTTGTGCAAACTGGTTTTAATAATGATGTTGAAGCGCGCTTTTGCCTATCATGAAAAAAATATAATGAATGAAGGGAAACGGTTTACCGTAGCGGGAAAAACATTTCCCGCACACAGCAGATGAAGTTTGTGGCTGTATAAAAGTAGTTTAGCTACCTCAGAACGTAAAGCCTTTGTTACAGCTCATATACCAGGGACATCTTCGCGATCAGAAGTACATTATAAAACGCCCTAACGTACTTTGATTGAAGATGACATTTTACAATCCTGCCACGCAACTGTCGCAGTACTGAATATGTGAGCTACTGGAATGAGGATGCATATAATGCGAACAAGCAGCTTCTCGAAAAGGAATTGAGACAAATTTCGGCAAGTTTTCTGCCACAGAAAACGCGGGTCAAGAATATTCGAGAGTAAATTGACTTATAATTTACTATACAATTTTAACTTCTTTGATAAAGCTAGTTCTTTTATTATGTGCTCACTAATTCCATTCTAAATGCGAAACGTATGGCGTATTTCGGAAACTACGGATAGTTAACTCCATCAACATAAAAAAAAGTTAGCACAAAAATTACCGGTTTAGGGTCTTTAATTAATTAATTTTGATTAATAGTGTACTCGTCTAATGGCAACTAACTGTCCACCCATTGTCGGTGACGACGCAGTGTGTGTTGACGAGCTGTTCACCTGTGTTGGTGAGTCTTTCGTCAATGTCAGTAACAACTTCGACAAAGATGACTTATGATAACAAGGTGTTTTCCATATTGGTTACCACTTTGACAGCGCCTGGGACTTCTTTGACCAAACTTGCAACATCTAAAAGGGAGTCATTGGATGATGCGTGCCGCTACTGCTACGAGGCTTTGTATTAAAGTTGGCAGTGCGACTACACGAAGATGATGGGTGTAAAAACAATGTAAATAACGCTGATTGACAACACTACCTGGATATGTCTGAATCGATGAAAAAGACGGCTGTTTAGTTATTACATTATAGTAGTATACAGTATATATTATATAAAAAATTAAAGGAATTTCTCGAAAAAAAAAATGTTTTGTTTAACTCGTGTATTATAAACATGTAAATATAATATACGTAAGACTGAACGATTGTTTTAAGAGGTATACATATACTTTAATTAACAGAAGTTACTAACATTTGACACTGCTATGAGGTACTGGTGTAATAAGTCTGGGATGTAAAATAAGGGGGAGGGGATAGGTGAACAAAAAGGATTATGTCGATGGACGTCACCCCTGTGGCTTATCCGCTCCGACTTCATCTTGTGAACATACAATTATGTGCTACTTAGGTTTCTGAAGGGGTTAACATAAATTAATGTGTTTGCCCAATCTACTTTGTCAGATGCTTGGTATTTTTTAATTTATCGCAAGATGCTATACTGTATCAGAGAGTTTAATACGGTGAATAAATGTTCATAAACAACCGCAAGGAGTAACAGACGAGTATTTCCAGCACTGATTGTGATGACTGCAACGGTGTAGTGGTCAGATTATTCCCCCTTCCCCCCCTCCGCGCTTTGATGATCCGTGTTAAATTCTCACCGGATTAACTACAGATTGTCTCGTGGGAAACGTGGCTGACGTCGAAAGACCGGGGTGTTGTCTCGAGGTATTTGACATCCTTGCACTTTGTCGCTGCTCCTTACTCTTAAGAGTGCGTCGTATATAATTCAGCGATTAAAGCATCAGTTTAGAATTGTAGGTTTATCGAAGCCAATTTGAAAAAAAATAAAATAGTTAGCAATTCCAGACAATAGTTTTGCCAACTTTATTAGCAAACATTTTTGTCGATTAACGCATATCTGAAGAACAATCTCTGACATTGAAATCTTGAACATTTAATTGCGGTGCAAGAGATCACTCTTAACAAATGCATCATTCTGGATAAATCTTTGTTTATAAAGTTCACAAATATAACTATCAATGATTGCTATTATGCAGTTTTTCTATATTGACTTTCAAAAAGCGTAGACCTCAATTGAATTATTCAGTGCTTATTTATCTACTCTACCACGCCCTCTTAAGTAATATTACTCTCACAAACATTTAAGACCCTAGCAATTAAGGGCGCTGCCTGCCTCAGTGTCGTGGTGCAAGCCGTAACGGCTATATAAAAGTTATGTTACATTCTGTTTGGCTCAGTACTTGTAGAATCTACATATATGTATGCCCTCACTGCCCATTTTGTTAAAGTTGGTGAGGTTCACAATGCTGTAGGTTCTTAAACACTCATAAAATATGAATATAAATAAATAAATAAATAAATATATATATATATTGCCACGATCAAAAACCGCTCTAAAAGTTATTCTAAAAAATTTCACTGCACTTTTATTCTCTTTTATTGCAGAACATGGATTTTAACAAAAACTATATTATTGTAAAGGATAATAACAGCAGAAAATAATTTAACGTTGTGTGTGAACCTATGTCCTGGCTTAAGCCTTGACTCCCATGTAGGCAGCACCTTTAAAGTTGTTCACGTGGCAAAAATTCGAAATTTTATATTTGCTTGGCATAGTGTTAGTTTTATAGACGTTACTTGTGACTACATTTTCCACTCGTAGTAATTTTTTAGCTCTCATAGTTTTCCCATGGCGGTACGTCAAAGTCAGAATTTGCAAGTTACAGGAACATATGTTTAACAAAAACCAAGTAACTTACTCGAATTAATAATTTACGCTGAAATTAGATATAATGGGCAATATGCTAAAAGATTTAAAAACACACAACAAAGTCATTTTGTCTTTTTTAAAAATTGCCACAAATGAGGTAAATTTTCGACATTTTCGGATTTTTTTTAAAAAGTACAAAGAAATTACATTCTGTGTTTTAAAATCTTTTAGCATAATGCGCATTACATATAATTTCAGTGTAAATTATTTTATTCCGGTAAGTCACTTGGTTTTTGTTAAACCTATGTTCCTTTAACTTGCAAATTCTGACTTCGACGTGCCGCTATGGGAAAACTATGAGAGCTAAAAAATTTCTACAAATGGAAAATGTAGTCACAAGTAATGTCTATAAAACTAACACTATGCTAAGCAAACATAAAATTTTGAATTTTTGCCACGCGAACGCCCTTAAGTGCGCCGCCTACCTGCGCGTTAGAGGCTCAGAAGTGACGGTGCTATAAGAACGACCTTGAAGACTCACAACAAGCCAAGCGCTGAACTAACACTTAATGCTCCGCCGATACTTTTTACTACGGGACTTACGATTCCCGTGTAATTTTATTGGTGGAATGTCCGCAGAAAGGTTCAGTGCACGTCTCAATCTGAGTTTCGCATGATTACTGTACGGCAATATGTAAAGGCAATTCTTAGCTTAGAAACAGCGTTTTAAATGAGCACGTTCTCTTAACACGAAATTTCGTCCTTATTCGAAGTTTGTTTTCTTACATAGCGCAATAGCTTCGAGAAAAAAACGTACTGCTTCGCACATTGTAACTCACATGAAGAAAATCTCTTCACTCAACGTCAATCGAGACCCTTGTAACGCGTCGCCAGCATTCGGAATTTATTTTATGTTTCAACATAATTCCAACAAGATGACATATTTATTAGTAACTGGTATAGGTTGGTGAAGTGTGGGGGAGGACTGAGGACAGACGGCGCCTATCTCAACTGGAAACAGCTTCCGCCGCCCCGTCATCTTTCACTTTAAAAAATGTCCAGATAGCGCTAGAACCGTTACGGAAACGGCGAACGGCAGCGGCGGCAGGATCGTATCTCCACGTCCACGTACAACGTACACGGTCTCAGATAAGCTGTTTACTAGCGTGGAAACGGCGACCCATTTCATCCAGACGATGGAAATTATAATGTACTCCGTGGAAAAGTCGCGTCGTTCAGCGAGCAGAGATCTCGCGTCGTTCTGTGCGTCGGAAACACCTCGTCGTTTACCCCGCGATACACTTAACGCCTAGCGAAGACAACCAGCATTACGAGTTCTGACACAGGTTCAGAACATGTAAGGAATAATTACTGTAAATGTTTTAATCAATTTTTACACAAAAAATAAAGGAAAGTATTGCGGGATATTGTATAAAATATCCTGACGAAAATTTGAGGAGAAATTTTCTTGCGATTAATGGTACAAGGTAACAGTTTTGTCAATTAAAATAATGCACAATTTTTTTTACATTTGTCTCTTACGGCTATCGTAATATCTAACTTATTCCAAGGTATTAAATTTTAATCGGGAAAGGAATCTTATTTCTTGTATTAGTGGCTCAGCATATTAAGAATTGTTTTCACCCCTCGTGTTGAATTTTCTAAATCAATCATAACAATAAATACACATTAAATATATTTAAAACGTTGCTTAAGCTCTTTTGCACTGAACAAATGCCTTCTGTATTGTTAACTAATGTTTACACGCGCATTACCTGCTAACTCTGAACTGGAGAGAATATATTCGTAGTTTAAAAATAATATAAGTCTAATTGCTAGAGATGATGGAAAATCGTGAGAATCTCTTCTGCCAGCGTATTCCCCAAACCAATGTAGCATCTAGCGCGTTGTATGATTGTACGATAATTTGTGGCACGGTCTAGCTATTTACCAACGAATCACAGAGGGTTTATTGTAGCGCACCAGAGTTAGTATTGGCCCAGTCAATTAGGGAGCCATTAGTATCGAAGTGACAGAAATTAATTAATTGAACGCAATAATTATACAATTTAACAAGTTTTTATAAACACTCTTAACCATACAGAAACCAGTAGTTCCAACTCGTCTGTTGATGCCATAATCTAAACAACTACATCACTGATGGTTTATGAAGAATGTAACTTCTCAAATGTATCCTATTCTTATGTCGTATTATCATAGCGTCTTATTTCGTTTCGAACTTGCCGCTGAACTTTCGTTTACGAAGTACGTATTCATATGATTTTACTTTACCTGTTCATGACCTTTTGCTGCCGTGTACTTGGATTTTACTGTACAGAGTGGCGAATTTACATTTTATGTAAAGGAAAGTAAATTTCCTACTCAAATGACAGAATATTAACTCAAACTTTTTTTAACAATAACAAGTGAGCTTACCGTATTATAGGAAGACACATAGATACAGTCTTATAGATTGAAGTAATGAGCACTGATTGTTGCTTATCATTTTAGTAAACATTTCTGAAGATCGAGAACAATTGTGTTTTATTTTGAATAATATCACCCAGTACTATTATTCAACTATAAGTTCAACGATATTATTGTACAGAAATTCAGCAAAATTATTAACTGATTATTGAACTTTAATAATGAAGAAATTATTACGGTGTTTTATCGTATTCAGCCGAATATTTGTGTCACATCTCAACTGGAATATCGATAATCATGACGGAAAGCGTATTTTCGTAATAATCGAGTCACTATTACTGGAAACGGCGCCGGTTATGTAGCAATTAACTGTGCTGTAACGATCGGGTATCCAGCCACGCGTTACGCCATGCTTCAGTAATATAGCGTAATGAAATATCACTATGCATACTCAAACCCCGTCTATTCGTTCATTGCCTGGTGTTCCAGTGAGTATCAGCAGACAAATGGTCCAGGCTCGGGTATGTACAGGACAGTAGATTCTAACATGCTGGTCATAAATCGTAAAGTATTCCCTAACTATCACACGAAGCACTAGTTCTCTCCGTTCTCTACCCACGTGTAGATACGCTCCAGAGGGAAACAACGAAGGACTTGCTGAATTTTGCGACCGACGACTCAATCAGCCTTCGGCAAATGTGATTAACCATGGTGCAATAAAAATAATACGGTCACTATTTTATGCCGTAAAATATTGTTTTAAAATTTATTTTAATATAATTCATGATCACCATATTCAGAAGAAAACAAATAACATAGCCCCTTAAACAAGTTTGCATTTCAAACAGTTGTCTTTAAAAATCTTTAAATAATTTTAACGATTTCAGGTGATACGAAAAACCCTCCGATAAAATGTAAATACTTACATACAACAATCAAAGTTTTAACACCTTAAATTAAATTGTGTGGCCTTATGCTAGATCTTTTTGCACGGCACCAATTAAAAAAAAAAAAAAAAACACATAGACACACATAACCAGCTGTGTAGTGTCCAGTATGTTTCGTAAGCGTACATGGTTACACATTATTCGAACGTAAAAAAACAATTTGGAATATAAAACTTATATGTGATTGCACCTTTGTTACACACTAAAATATCTTATATCTTACTTTTAAATGTCGTAGTGATACTATGTTTTACACACACAAGTGCAGATGTAGTTCAAATTAAACTGTGTATAGCAAGCCATATAAAATGAGCAAAAACATGGTAGCTAAGCAAAAGTTGTAAAATATAATGTTCAACTTATTTACTTACACGATTGCTGTTGTATTACCAAAGTAATTTAATTATTTGTGTGTATTTATTTGGTCACTCTTACGTTCTCTCAAATAGCGCAAGCCCTACGTTAAAGTGCCCGTAAGGAAAGGAAGGTACTTGACCAGGGTCTGTTCACGGAGCCATCCCAACATTCACTTAGAGTGGTTTCAGAAAATTCTGGGAAACCGAACTCTGGATGGCAGGAGCCGGGAATCGAACTCCGGCCCTACCGAATGCGAGGTGACTCACAGTACGTTGTTAATGTTATGTACATTCGTGTTCTGGTTATCGTCACATCTGCGCTAACTTCTGTTGGAACCTACGCTCAGGCTCTTGATGAGTCTGTTGAGTTATCTACTGTCCATGTAGCAGCACTTGGTGCTGTGGTTAGGGCGCTCGCCCCCTCCCCCCACCACGCCGGGCTGATCCGGGTTCCATTTACAAAGGGTCAACCCCGGACTTTGGCATGTAGAAGTTATGCCGGACGATGTAGCAGGTTGGCGGGATTTCTCGTAGATCTCCCATTTCTTACTTCCCCTCAGTTTGGCGATGTTTTATAATTTACCTCATATCACCTTTCGCCATACCTGAAAACCTCTCTGTCAAAATCTGAGCAAAGTTTTTTTTCGTTCAATGGGATGTTGACGATGTACAATCATTAGAGACTGTGGGAGGTCGCGAGAATCTTATCTGCAAGCGTATTATCTAAATATGTGTAGCATCCTGCATCTTGTATGCTTGGGTAGGTTATGTACCACGGTGTTGTTGTTCGCAGACTATAATCACATACGTTCAGTAGCAGTGCACCAGAAAGAGCACTGTCCAAGTCAAATATGGACTCGCCAGTAACGAAAGAAAATCTTCACAAACGGATTATTACTATGAATAGAGATTACGGTTTATCGCGAAAATGTTTCGTGCCAACATACCCTTGAAAACACTGCAGCCTCTTCCAACAAGTATGAATGGTGATATACGTTTGACGCAACGTAGCACTCTGCGGACCAGTAGCAGGCATCAAATATTACAATAGCGTGGTTCTTATTGGGTCAGTCAAATAAGGCCACAGCTCCAGTACGAGCGAAATCCTGTAATCTATTGTTAAGCTGGACGTACGTTGAAACACCGCAAACATTCAAGTTTTCCAGCGATGAATCATTATCTCTAACAATGAAACCTAGCAAACAGTCAAATTTTCCCGCGATAAATCACCATCGGTAACAATCATATCTGATTATCAGACTAAGAACGATAATAGCTCGGGTTTTCAATTACGGCAGTTGCGTGAAGCATCAACATCGTCGAAGTTTTTCTACAGAAATATTAAATCAGTGGCTGGTAATCTAATCAACATTATTGTTGATATTCAGCGAATCATTTGCCTTTCAGGACATCCCCAAAATGAGCTACTCACGTCATACGAAATCACATTACACTAACGTGCTTTCATAAAATAAAATCGAGGTCAATTTGTTCTGATTTTATTTTACTGCAGCTGTGCTCCATTTTACATAGTTTTAACAGTAAATATTGACTCTTCTGAGGGACTATGTGTTGTCCTTGGCTGATTAAATTCTAGTTGAGGATGTTGGTTTTTAAAACGAACCTAATCGTCAATTTCACCTCATGGATAGTAAGTAAACTTTAAATATAATTTTCGTTTCGTGTTTTTTTTTTTTTTTTTCTTCACGCATCCAGTATCACTTAGTTGTGGTTTTCATTATGTCCAATGTTTACATATCCTTAGTAACATTTGTAGAGCCACAGATTTTCGGTGAAAATAATTTTGCAGTAACTTGTTAACATTGTACTACATGCACATCCGCAGCTCTGCTCGATAGTTATTGACAGAGTGTATATTTTCATAGGGCGTCGCTCGTACGACTGTGCTTAGTTAGAACAATATTACTGCGACATCACAAGTCTGGTATTTGCGGGTAGAACCTATAGGCGCCGAGAGTTAAAAGCATCCAAACACTGACCATGTTGCACATCTGCAGATGTGCGCAAAATACATTGAACCAAGTGGTGCAAAAACCTTAACGCGACAAGCTCTTGGCTGTAGTCATTACTGTAACAAGCTGTAAAGCTTTTTAAGGTATACACGTTCTATATTTAGTTCTATTGTTTTTGTTGGAGTACAAATTGTTTCTGCATTCCTTGTTCAAAACTGCGTATATACCAGATATTGTTGTAAAGATAAAGTATATATATATTTGTTATTTTTCAAGTCTAAGTATTAATGCTGGAACAGCCGAAATATGATTGTGGTGTATTGAATATCTTAGGTTCGTTTAGGAATCAAACATGACAACTGGAATCGCACAAACACGTAACCGTAACACACTTGGAAAGCCAGTGCCCTTATAACTGTCAACATGTTCTGAATTATGTAAGGCACAGTGTACCGGTGTAATTTATTACAACTCACATGTAAGGTTTTAACCTCTGATTGGTCTCCCCGCCTAGTCAATAGAGCACGGCAAAAGAGTTGCACAAGTGTTACGTCTGAAGTAGGGAAGTGTTTATGTAGTTCGTAAGTTGCTCACAAGCTCTGAAGATAACCGCGAGGGGATAAGAAGTTAGCTGTGTTCTTGTAAGTCTCGCGGGGTTCCGTGCCGGGGGTGTTTAAGCCGGAAATAGGTCGGAGTGTGTACGTGCCGGATGAAGGACTCCATTACTGGAGGAAGTGGCTCTGGCTCGGTCTGGGACCGGAGATATACACGGTATCTCGTAAAACTGTACGGTTGAAAACCTGTGAGGAAAAAAAAATCTTGGGATGGAGAGTTCAAAGATGCTCGATATGAAAATGTATCATAAAAAGTGGCCATACAAAATTTATGAAAAGCATAAACAGATATCCTTCCCACATTCTTGATAAAAACTTACTTTTACTATACCTTAACCTGGAGCGATTTAGGAATCACGGAAAACCGATATTAGGATGGCCAGAACTTGGAATCGAATGCGGGGCCTCACTCGGTCAGTGCATTTTAGTCCTTTGTCTTCTTCAATAATTTGAAGATAAAGCTCTTAAGGTTGCAGAGCAGTAGCCGAGAAAGGATAGGAGTTCAGTGGTGCTCAATAACTATCTCCCCTACATATTTGCCACCGCTAACTTTTCTGTTCATCTCGGTGAGGCCCACGTTGCTACAGAATCTTTTTGGGCGTTTTAAAAATACCCTGCAAACTACGAACAAATTAATTACTTCAATATTAAAAAACATTCAAAAACATCATCCAACGAAATTTTTCCCACATTTTAGCCATGTAGCAATACTCTCTTCTCCTCAATGCAGTAAATGGTTTCGGGCAGGAAGTCCTATCTTTAAAAATGACTGAGTACTGCCAGATTATAATCTTAACATATAAATCGTTAGCATTGCTCTCGCCACAATTCTCAGGTAGGTAGCGTGTTGTCTGCTTGCGAATCACAGACATTTCGCTTAGCAGCAACCGTATTATGCTGGCTCACTAAAAATATTCTCATAAAGAGATGCAGCCGATAACCAAAGGAGAACGGCAGATGAACACGCAAGTAGTTGAAATATAGCTTGCGGATAAATCTTTTTTGCGAAATTCGGGTGCATCTGTTGATGATACTTGCTAAGAAATATTCTTTCGTAACAACATAATTCCTTCTATTATTTCGTCTTTGCTTTCATCTTCAAGCCTTCAAGCCACCATTTCTGTGGGTATTTGCTCGAGCAGTCTTCGTAGTTCTGTAACGTGGCTTCATCTTCTTAACCTTGGCGTGAGAAAGCACACTGGGGAACCTAGACGCTCGAAGTGAGTGGTTGCTACGAATGGAAGAGCCTCGGGAAGCTCGTTACGAAATGCAATCCGCTCCTCACATTAAGGTTAATGTAAGAGGCGGTCATGCCCGAAGTGGAGTCGGCAAGAAGGTACGAGGGTGAGGCATACCGGCCTTCACAGGGCGGCTCGTTCTCTTAATACACGTCGAGCAGAACGTTGGTCGGGAGAGACGAGCAAGGCCAAGAAGGGAAGCGAGAGATGAGAGATAAAAGACTGATTTGCAGAAGGGCTTCGGAGGGGTTCTCACTGTTGACTCTGGTACCGGGAAAAGAAATATCGATTGGAGAAATTGCGACGAGCTAGCGGGGGTCGTCTTCAAGAGTTCCGTATCCGTACCAAAATAGAAACTCGACTACTTTATGCTCTGTCTCGCACTGAAAAGTAACTTATACGAATAAATGCATTTGTACCAGCCACTAAAGGGACAAAGGCCACATCCCACTAGAGACCTTAAAATATGTTTAGTTGAGCACACTCGGCAGTCATGTTTTATCTTGTTTGAAACTTAACAACCGTGCACTCTTAAGGTGGCCGTCTGCCCAGGCCGGCCGCTGTGCGGTGTGCTTCTGTCGTCACCATCGCACATGTCTGATGTCTGCTTAAGAGTGCGTGGTTGATAAATAAACGCTGAAAACATCAATTGATTTCTACGCTTTTTCGAAACCAATATGGATTAAATACTCAATGACAATCTTAGATAATGGTATTTGCCAACATTATGAGTAAATATCTATCCAGAATTACTAATT
>PNEQ01020856.1:61678-88415 GCA_003012365.1 Medauroidea extradentata
GTTTCTCATTTGACTGTACCAATCACAATAAGGTTACTGTAACACCACACGTCTGTGATTTGCGTGTAAAACCCCACGACACACGAATGTCAAAACATCCAATCTCTGACCGTGAAGCAAGTCTGCAGACGTGCACACAAGTCACTGACACAAAGTGAGGCAAATTTCTTTTCGCGAAAAGTTCATGTCTCTACTAATTCGTTACGCTTGATCTCTTGCGCAGCAGTTAAGTGCACGAGGTTTTGGCGTCAGAGATTGTGCCTCAGAAGTTCCCAACACTTTAAACAATTTTGTTCAAAACATTGGCTAAAACTATTGTCTAGGATTGTTATTGTTTAATTTTCAGCAAATTGGCTTCATGAAACCTACAGTTATAGATGAATGTTTTTAGGGTTGAATTATGTACCACGCCTTCTTAAGGACAGCATTTAAAGATCGTTACACGTGTGTATGCCCGTTTCACGTTCACCACTACTCTTTCAAGCATATTTTCTAACTGGCGAAAGTTGCGAAAATGGGAGATTTTGCGGTCATGTGTAGGCATGTATATCTTGGAGCAGAATATTTTAAAAAATTTAGGTCTGTACAATACACCGGTGTATTTAATAATTCGTCATAAAATTATAGGGTCACTACACTCTAAAAAAAAAGTTTGTAAATTTTCCACACGTGCGTATAGGAGCGCTAAGAAAGTAGGTTTCATAGAACTGTTTACCAGGTATCCATGGTAGTACTTTTAAACTTAAAAAAAAAAAAAAAAAAAAAAAAACAGCCAAATGTATACTAAAGTTACCAGACTTCTATTGTAATAATTGTAAAAGTTTGCATATTTGCAAGGCGGAAGTATGGTAACTATATCGTATTGTGGTTATAGGTTAATTACTTCCTGAACATTTTAGGAAGATTTTTTACAGTGCACGGAATGCCTTATAGAGGCGCGTTGACGAGGTGACTGCATGCCAGTTCAGTGATTTGCGCCTATAGGCTAGGGAGATACGTGATACGCTTGCTGTCTCGTCCTTATCGCTTCCGTTCTTCTAGGCCTCGAACGAGGTAAATACGTTCACCCAGACGGCCACCTTAAGTGTCGTCAGATATTTTCATTGCATTTGCCAGTCGTCCTTAGTAAAGCTTCGTTTCGCAGCATTTGTATTAGATTGAAAGCGACTTGGGATTTCAACGAACTTCAAGTGTATTTAATGGGATTCACATAACAATGTAATAGTAGCAATCTTACACCTATGTGACCATGTGCTGTCAATTCGACACGATACAGGAACGCTTTTCATGGTAACACGCATTTCCTCTTTTTCATTAGATATAATGTTGTGAGTTTTTAACCACTACCCGATAGTTTTATAGTATGTAGATTATTATGTGGGTGGTTAGTTTTCTTGATGAGGCGCATTGCCTAGGACAATTAATATATATTTGACTGTTAGGTTGGTTATGCGCTGCATTCCACATCACTTCGTGAAATTTTTGGCATTCATTGATTCACGGTAGTTGCCCGGTTTTATATTCTATTTGGAAATTACTGATGCTCCGTCAGTAAAACCGTCTTTACTTATAACATTATAAACAATAATTGTTAGCAATAGTAATTTACTATACCCTAGTAATCTCATCATGCTGTCGTTGGAATAAATTCACGTTTGATGAAGGTATACCACAGAAAGATTTTTATCCCGAAGTATATTATTTTCTCTCAGCTTCTTAAATAGCATGTGTACAATGCTAGTATGTAATTACCTTCCATTACGAAACGCCCCCTTTCTTAACACTTTATTTTGAACCGGACCAGCGTCTTCTGCGGTATATTCCTTAATGTTTTCCTGCTCCCACATAATAAAATTTTGCCTCGTAGTGCAGATTGCATCTTATAAACAGTAGGTACTATTTTTTTTATTGTGTTGTACAGTAATCTTCACTATACAAGTCAAACGAGTTGTGCTCAATATTCCTCTTCAGCGGGTTTCTCTTCTTGCCAAGTGTTAAAATTGGTAGTAGGCCTACCTGTACTCGTCGTGGTGGTCCCTTCTTATCTGACTTTCGTAATGAAACGTTTAGATTTTCCTGTTACTGCTACGGCTCTACTCGTGCACAGCCAACTGGCTTAGTGGCACACCCTCTTATCTTCTTCATACAAATTTATCATTATGTGTATTATATCCCGGTCATCTTATGCACATGTCATTGTTCTACGGTTACCTGACATTATAATTAATCAGCTCAAAGTATTGTAACAATCCAGAGATATCTTGTATGGATGACATTCAAGAGTGTTGTATTTTAAATTACATTATGCACATTCAAACAGTAAACGAAGAGTTTCAACGATCATGCTGGTAGTCCACGGTTCTGACATCGCAGCCGCGTATCCACTACGGCCAAAATTTTATTTGGACAGAGTAAATAATATATGTCAGATGTATTACAGCGGCAGAACTTGATCTCAGGCAGATTTCTAAAGGACATCCCAGCTGGAAATCTGAAACATTGCAGACTGAGACAGTGGCTAGTGTCGTGGCGACAGCTCTGTCTTGGTCCATATATCCTGCCGCCATCAAGCTACACGCTGCTTGTAAGGCTAGACGTCTCGTCTCCTTACCACGACTAGGCGGCGCGATAAACCACTGTCGTAAATGCCTACAGCTGCTATAAAGAACCATGCTTCATAAGTGTCTTCGGTGGAAGATGACGATGTTCTCCCACTCCACAATGGTACTTCCATTTCCTCAAGGACGCCATATAATAAGGACGCGAACGGTATAAACATTTCTTGTTACAAGCACGCACGGAGATGAACGTACACAATGTAGAACCCTACACGAAACATAATCGAATGGTAATAGGTGTGGGGACAGAATAAATACAAGGTTTTCCTAAATTCTCTAGTAACGTGCAGTGTCGGCATCCTGGTTTTATCTCTGGCAATGGCATTGTTTAAATATTCTCGAAAAAAAATGAAGATTGCAATGCATTTTTAGAATAATGGGTTACTTTATGTCATAATTAAGGTAACAAAATGATTTTCTAATAAGACAATAGGAAGCAATGAGTTTTGGTATATATTTTTACATCGTAGAAAACTACATAAGTAAGGTAATTGGGATATATGTACACAGGCTCTTAAGGGGTATCGGTGTCCGCTATACAGGATATATAATTTTGGCTGAAAGTTTCATTTTGAAAGCATGAATTAATTATTTTTAAGCTGGTGTAAATACTGACTTCTAAAACATTATGAATTTTTGAAATTCTCATTGCTTTCGTTGATTTTTAACAGGTATCGTTCGAATGAATATTACACAGCAGAAAATAAGTTTGATACAGTCAACGTTCATACTTGGCAAAACATATATAAAATGTGTCAAATAACTGCTTAGTTACTCTAACAAAATGTATATTTATTTGTACTAAGCCCTAATTTTCAGGAAATGAAATCTGCCAGGCAACCAAATATTTTGTTTATTTGACTGTTAGACGATTGTTTCGCAATATACAAAAACATCTTAAAATGAACAAAAATAACCATTCTCGCAAATTTTGGTTGCAAAAAATTATTTTTAATTATTGATTACTAAAGGACATGACATAGGTATTCACACGCATAACGTTATTTGTATGTTGTTCGTTACTAGTCATCAATCTGTACTTTTTGAGAATTGTTTGGATAAACGTGTGTCGGCCGAAGCTCAGCACTTACCTCGGTGGTCTGGTCAGGCAGCCTCCTTACGAAACACAGTATTACTGGCAACATAGTAAGTATTGCGTACCGTAAAATATTCTTCCCACATATGGCAGCCCTAAGTAAAGAAATTTTATCAAACAGTAAATGTCCACACATGAAATAACATGAACTCACAGTTGGATAATAAATGTAGTAAACACTTTTCCTTATCTTATACTAATTTATTCCGTTTATATTGACGATTTTGCCCGCAGTGCCGTTGTTACTGACAGTATTGTATTGCAAAACAATATTACCGTGAACTTGGGGTAACTTTGTGATTCAAAATATTTAATTCTTAGGCCGTTTAGTAAAGAAATAACAAAACTAATATGAATGTATTTAATGTAATGTTTTATGCACACAAATATATTTACTGCTTCTAGCTTAACAGTCCTAAAAAATCTACATTTTAACTGTCACAAAGTTACCCCTGCTGTCACAGCGACCCTGGTGTACGGTAGCGTAAAAGTGTCCAAAGTCACCCCCATTCCTGGCATACGATAAGGTTTAATAGTGTTAAAGGTAGAGAAACAGAAAAATCGCGGGAAAAGTGGACTGCTTGTTAGGATCCAATGGGCTGTGTATAAGGCTGATATTGGCTATCGACTATCGTTTATTTGAAACATTGTTCCTCTCTTCAACAGGTCAGTGGAAACTGTATTCAGCTTTAACACAGAATATGTATGATTTGTTTCAAAACTGGTTAACGTGTCACCAAATGCATCATCCAATAACATCAGGGAGAATATATTACAGTTTATCGGCGACTATATTGAATTAAAATAATTTTGTTTGTTATCATTGATAATTCTGTTAAGTCCATGTCCCGCAGGTGAGCAGCAGTATTGAGAGTTCAACCAGACAATACACAGACTATACTAAAGGACAGTTGTAGTATTAGCGTCTGTTAATTGTGCCGTTCAACTGATGGTATATCCCGCCCCTTGTCAATAACGAGCATATCCTTCTGTATATGACAGCAAGGAAATTCGTATAATCGTGCAATTGTGTTCTATCCCTTGAGAGGCTCTGTCACCTGTTTTGTTGAACTTAACAATTTTCGTTTAATAAATTACGGGTACAATGAATTATTGGCAATGTCTCTTAATAGAAACATAGCGTTTTACGATTAGGTGCTTATTAATGGATTAAATTGGTATTGCGAGTGATTTAGTCTAAATTCCATTGTGATATATTATTATCACCTTAAATCTTGAATTAACTTAATTATTTCATAATTACGCTGTAATATTTCGATGTAATGTAACTAGCTAAGTATCTATTAAAATCTTTTCAAATAAATCTTGCCGAACTCGAAGTCAGGAAGAAATGAAGGAAAATGCAGCGTGATAAGTGACACAAGCTACATTTTCACCCGTTCATCGAATCACTATGGTAGAATAGCTGGCATGTTGAGACAGACTATATAGTTACTGGGGAGGTCGGCGGTGACCTGTGTGCGACCGTACATGTCCGGCACAGCGGTGTGTGTAGGTGCGACCCACTCTAGCTGCCGCATGTTTTAGTATTGTTGGAGGGTTGTGCGGGCTGGTCGTACAGGCATGTTTACTGCAGATACCACACTATGCCAGGCGTGATGTATATCTCTGGTGGCTCCTCCTACCAGTGCTAGCCGACACTTGGTTAATTACATCAGGCGCGCGGCAAGTTGCTGCGAGAGGAATTAGCCCGCTTGGCAGTAAGTGAATTATCTGCGCGCCGCTCCTTTCCACCGCTCTGTCTGCGGCCAGGGTGAGCCAGAGGGTTGTTCTGTGGACGAGCCACTTTTCATGTAGACTTTGGTGGAGTCAACTCAACTGCATACACTGCTGCACTTTTCATCACGCGCACTGCTCTGTGACAGGTCATGAGTATAGACTCGGGGATTTCACGAATTCATGTGAGAATACTCTAGAATATAGTCTCTCGTACATGTTAATCGCTTGCGTGATTGGGTCGCTGTTACTGAAATTCTTCCTTGAGCACTACGATTAGAGATGATGGTGTATCGCGGGAAAACTGGACTGTTTGCTGGGTTTCAACGCTCGTTCAGCTTACCAGAAGATTACTGGCTTTCGTTTGTAGGGTAGCAGTTACCCTATTCGGCTGGGCCAATAAGAACCCCGCTATTGTACTACTTTATGCCTGTTATTGGTCTGCAGACAGTTATGTTGTTTCAGACGTACATCAGATAATCATATAGTTGTAAAAAACTACAGCGTTTTCAAGGGTATGTTGGCACATAACATTTTCACGACATACCATAATACCCTCTAACTATGAGTCAATACCACGCCTACATGAAAACACTTACTGACACTCACTTTTAAATTTCATGAAAACATTCAAATGGAATACTGTCTACGTCTTATCTCGGCCAAAAACAGTACAGCTGTCTTCTGGCTGTACCTTTCCTGTATAAGATACTCGATTTACCAGATGTCACAGCCAGTCTGCTAGATTTCCTCAGGTTATCCTTATGCCTGAAAATTAAAACAGGTATTAGTCAACGAAACGTCGCATCTGTTGTCGTCGAAAGAATCCCAATAGGTAGAGATGATGGTATATTGCGAAAATGTTTTGTGCCAACATACCCTTGAAAACACTATATTTTCTTGGCACAACGTAACTGTCTGCCGCCCAATGATAGGCCTAAAGTATTATATCATTAGGATTATTATTGGCTCAGTCAAAAAGGGTAACAGCTCCACGTACAAGCGAAAACCAGTAATATTTTGGTAAGCTGAACGTACGTTGAAATCTAGCAAACAGTCAAGGTTTCCCGCGATAAACCATCATCTCTACCAATAGGTATCGTCTGTGTTATGTTCATTATGTGGTTTTTCTACAACAATTTCTGTGCTGTGTTCATTTGCGTTGTTCTCGTCGTCTTTGACCATCATATTCGCCATTTTCATGCACCTTCTCTGTTCTTTGTCTGTTTTGATCTCTTTTTTGGTGTTTCCGTTATATAACAGTATTTGCCTGTCGAAATTACTTTTATAGGCTGTTCACTATACACTGAGCACTCAGCAGAACTTGTAATTAATAAATAATATATTTCATTGGGCCAATATATGTTAACTTTTGAGTGTGTTGTAATGATTACGCTGGTTTTTAGTTTCATGGAAGATATATTGAAAACATCAATGATGGCTGCAAAACAGCCGAAGGAAAACAATTATGCAGTGCTCACTTCATCGTGAACGGCTTGTATGTGTGTTGCTTCAACCATTTATGGATTTCCTTTATTTGTTTCTTAGTTTTTTTTTTTTGTTGCTAGTTTTGTGTTGCCTGATCCGTGTATGTAACTGTGTGTTTTCTGCGACTCAGCAATATCAGCTTGCAATGGCGTATATCCAACTTCACTTCAGTCTAACATACACCTCAATTGCAAAAAAACATTCAAATATCACATTACAGCATTATGACTAGTACATTTTTGAAAGCGGCATTGCACGAGGTATACCGTTAGTTTTTAGAAGATTTTTAATTAAATTTAAAAAGTACATACGTATAATTTTTAGTTGATTACCTGATTTTATCACATTTCCTTTGATAAGTCCCGACATAAATAACAACTTTAAAACTGAGGAAAAATAATTCACCCGAAAATCCTTAAGCAGCAGATGTGTGCCATGTTGGCGATAGCAGCGCACTTGCCAGCAGAGGTGTGGGTTCAGTTCCCGTCCGTATCGTACATTTACCAGCGGAATGTAATCTGTGGTTCAGCATAACGTACCAGAAGGTGATTTGGTTAGATACGTTCGTGGTCACGTTTCTAGAGTTCATTAGTAACACAAATGTTACATGTTCAGAAATTATGTTTATGTCATATTGCTTGTTTTTAATGCATCCAGATAATTGTTTTTACCCAGCAACATTTTCCTTGAATACATTACATTATTGCTGAGAGCGTATATTATAATTGACGATACAATTTTGTGACTGTCATAACATTATCATACGAAAGTATAAATTTAATACCTCATTATTTATTTGTAATTGCTGGCAATTGTTTTAATCTCTCTTGTGCGGAACACCAGAATCAGTTACTGTAGTATTGATTTTATTTTTAGTTCCTTCGATGAGACGCGAGTTAGTAGAAGTATTAAAAAAGTAGAGATTTGCAGATATAGGATATTCAGTGCAAACCCAGACAGCAGAAAAAACTTACTACAAGCTTGTAGCAAGCTTGCCAATGCAAGCCAGTAACCTTGCAGAAAG
This sequence comes from Medauroidea extradentata, assembly GCA_003012365.1. NCBI lineage: Eukaryota > Metazoa > Arthropoda > Insecta > Phasmatodea > Phasmatidae > Medauroidea > Medauroidea extradentata. Next base: position 69,642 of record PNEQ01020856.1, read on the forward strand.
CATGGAATGCTAGCCAATAAACTTGTTATAAGCCTGCTGCAGGCTGCCTAGTTTACAAATTTCTAACTTGCTGCAAGCTTGATTTGTAAGCTTGCTGCAAGCTTAATTTGCAAGACTGCTGCAAGCTTAATTTGCCAGCCTGAAGAATAAATAAATATTTTATTTTCTGCAATATTTTCAATATCATTCAAATTTACATCTTAAATATTGCTTGTTCATCGACTTGTGATGTTAACTACTAAACGTTATATTTCGGCTCCTGTGCCAAGTTTGGAACCACTAACCCCTTGCTTTCAAAGTAGGTATACTAACCACTTTTTTTTTACATTTATAAATGTTTGATACAATGGCAAAGCTATCGCCCCGTCACTGCACCAAACATTCCCCCCTTTAAGTGAGTCTATGTCATAATCCCCAGTGACTTTTAGCATCGTGTAAGTGACGTAATTGGACGTTGGCGTGTGGCAGACAGACAAGACGAACACTAACACCCAGTCCTGAACCCGAGGAAGTGGTTGTAAATGGCACCTCCCCAGCCGGGAATCGAACCCGGGACCCTTGCCTCAGCAGCCAGGAGCGCTAACCACTGAGCCAAGTGGCCGGACACCACTGAACTATTGCAAATACTTAAAAGTGGTGTAGTAGTGAGAGTTGGTTGTAAGATAACGAACTTGCTAAGGAAAATTTCAATGCAATATCATCTTAGTATAGGGGACAGGATGCTTGCAGCTTATCACATGACAAGTCTTGCCATGTAAGTGTAATTAAAGTCAAATACACCTTTGTCGCAAGCTTGGTTCAGGTTTGTAACAAGAGTTCTGAGCAAGCTTGCTATGGCAATTTAAATTAAAGTGAAATATAAACTTGCTGCAAGCTTGATTAAGGCTTGCGGCAAGTCTCGTGAGTAAGCTTGCTATGGCAAGCCGAAATCAAGTGAAATGTAAGCTGGCAAGCAGGCTTGCAGCAAGTCTACTGCAAGTTGCCTAGTTGACACTTTTTTTTATAGTTTTGCAAGCTTACATACTAAACATCATTTAAGGTTAACTTGCAAGCAATGAAGCTTAACACAAGCTTGCAAGAAGTTTACCTGCAAGTATTTTTCTTAAATACACTTGCAGAAAGCTTGTCTAGCTAAATAATACATACGCCAGCATAAAAGCTTAAGTCAAATGCAAGGCTTTCAGTAAGCTAACATGTTGTGTGGGAAGACAGCTCTTTTGAGGCCCTGGGTACTCTTTTTATTTCAGCCATTTGTATCCTTCAGATAGTAGTTAATTTAAACATAGGAGTCACATTAACAAACATTGCACAAATTTCAGTACTCTAATGTTACCGTCTGATTTCCGAGTAAAGTTATTTTTACCACATTTTTATTAACGCGCTCTCTTGTATGTCTGTTCTTTTGTACGTCTGTTCGGTAATTTTGTAGTCGACTTTTGCAATCAATTTTGAACTAACCTTCCGATGAGATAGATAATTGAAACTTTAAACATGACTCAGAAATGGATGCTACATTTCTCTGTCATAATATCAAGTTACTGAAAATTTACTACAATATTTCACGCACAGACACAAAACTAAAAACAGAAAATAAATATTTGAATAAAAAAATCTAACACACCACGTTTTTAAAACTGACAAAAAAATAAGATAATTTCTGCTATGAAAAAACTTGTAAGAGTAAAACGAAAAAAACAAAAAAAAAACGTGGGATCATGTAACAGAAAACAGTAAGAAGTGTAGATATAAACTGTCGTTAAAAATTTCGCACTACAGTTCGTAACATGAGCTGTGCAATAAACTTGGTAGTGATTAAGCTAAACTACTCATGCACCAATTACGTAGTGCATGCACTCCACGTTATTCGTTTTGAATCTTACAAGTATTTCCATAGGATAAATTATCTTGAACTTTTTATTCCGTTTTAAAAACATGGTATATTATAGTTTTTATCAAAATAATTATTTGATTGTGCTTCTCGGCAAGACTATCTCCAAAAGTGCTTTCCTATCACGTACATATTATATAAACGTTTACATGTTTTTGCTCTTATTACAGCTATTCTTTGTAGAATGCGTTTATTATTATAACGTTTCCATAAAAAGTTTGACAATAATTTTGACGATTCTTAGTTTATGTAAGTGTTTTGGTTGTTGTGGGAACAAGTGACTCGATGATGTATTAGGTATGAAACCAAAGTGTTAGAATTGACTTCATTCTTATTTGCCACTTTCAAAGCTAATGTATCGTTCTAGAGTATTCCCAAGTACTACATAGGTTATTTTTTTACACTCTTGTTGAAAACAGGTGGATGGGACATATGCATGTCAAACGGGTTTTCCCTAACAACGTACCGGGTTAGCCATCCATGGTTTCCATTCTTTCTATCGGCTTTTGTGGGAACAAAACAAAATGTCCGTTGATGAAACAGGCATGAAACCATTACAGTAATTTGACAAAGCAAAGTTTAATACAAATTACCTAGTAAAAACATGGTATCCTCTGTCGAAGAAACTTTCAAAATTTACATCTACATAAGCTTTTATTGAGCTCATCATCAATTGAAGTAAAACAAAAAAACACTGGTGAGTTATTTCTGTTGGCCATCGAGTCCAATAAATATCTGTCCACTTGTGCACTCTGCTTGTTTTGTTGTTAGCTTCGTGTGTTAACTTGTAGCTGATATGAAACAAATTCCGCAGTTTGTGATCCCTACATTTGCATGGCGATTTACAAATATTCCCTAGCCTCCCGAGTGACTTTCTGCTCCTACCATTTTATTCTTTACTAAAGGATTTCATGTATTTTTTAATCCATTTCCATTTATTTATCTGGAAGTTGGCGGCCTCGGTGAGATACTACGGTGGTTCGCGGTAGTCTTCCGCCGCGGAAGGAGGGAGGAGGGGAACAAACACAACACCCAGTCTTGAACGCGGGGACGTTGCATTAAATTTGCACCTCCCCATATGGGAATCGAACCCGTGACCCTTGGTCCACTGGTCAGGAACTCTTAACCACTGAGCCATTCTGTATTATGGAATACACATGTGAGTATTGCTGACACGTAAGTTTCAAAAATTAGTACAATCTTTCAAAAAGTGTAATTTTCTTTGCAACCTGTATTTAACATTTACATAGGTGAATTGTTTGTAGTTGTATATTTATGCATTCTTAACTATGGAAAATAATTGTACAATACGTGTAATTCTGTACAAGTGTTACAGTGGATATAAAATGCTTATAAGTACTTATGTTTAAAACACAAAAAAAAATTGTAACCATACTTACTACAACATTGGTGTTAATTACGTTTTCAAATACATACGTGAAAAACCCCCCGAAATATTTGCCATTTTGCATTTCATTGCCACACTATATTTGCATAAACACTATTATCATAGGAACCCATAACCCACGGAGCAGGTTTACCGTGATTAAATACGAGTAAATTATTTACATCAATAACTTGCAGAAAAACAATACCGCGAATAAAAGAAGGTTCGTGTTTTTTCTGCATAGTTTTAAAATATCTGCATCGTGAAATATCACGTATCCAACGAAAGATCCAAACATGTTTTATGACAGAAATATTTTACTATTTAAGAAGTTCTAGGACAATGATAACTCCAACTTTTTTTTTTCCAATGCGACACGCTATTTGCACGAAGCCATTAACGCACTGTGAAAATTGTTTTCCGTCGATTTATGGAATTTCCGGTAAAAATGTATCCGGATACCTCCGGGAATTCACGGAAACTTATTTTCTAATCCAACAGAAGTTCCCGTAAAAAGTTTCATCACACGGAACTGAGCCATACTTACAGGACTTTAATGGTACTTTGCATTTCTACAGATTTGCAGATTTACCCGTGATGTAATTTAAATATATCCGTAATATTTACAGCTCTCTAACCCATTACTTTACAATTTTTTCCGTGCAAGTGTCCGCAGACCTACGGACATATTGTGTATGATTCAGTACTGTATATTTACTATAGAAATTTCCGTATTTTAATTTTACGGACACTATTTCCGTTTATAGACGATACATTTCCGTTCAAATTTATAACGGTGTATACGAGAGTATTTTAAGCGGTACCGAATGCCAATGGAAAAAAGTATGTTACTATAAGGAGTAGGTACTAAACAGCCGTTGCTTAAAAACTCTCACAAACATAAGGTCGCACTGTTAAAAATAATTTTCGTTGTTTTATGGAGAAATGCTGGTGAAAAATTCTCCAGAAGTGCCTGTTAATTTACGGAAAGCAACTAGCTCCACTTATAGAAACTCGCATATTTATGAGATGCAGGCACGTTACTGTATTTTTTGGTTTCTTCTCGTAGTTTTACATACATTTAATTAATGAAACAAAATTTTGTATAACCATGTTACAAAATAATGTTTCCGTTAATTAAATACACATTTCCGTAAAATTGTTCGCAAATTCACGGAAATTTTTAACAGTGCGTTAACGTGTTGTTTAATACAAAAAAATGTGCAGAATCTTCAATTGTGTGTGAAGTCCAGCCGTTAAGTTTAAAATTTTAGTCTGCGAATATTCGAATATCTCACAATTAACTTTGGGTGTTGGTTGTGTTCTTCATAGTTCTGACCATAGTCAGCAAAATTATTGCAAATATCTGCTTGTAATCACGCACAACTGACACGTACGAACAACTAAATATGGCTTTAATAATATTTCCTAAGGACAATGCAAGTAGTCTCGGCGGTATAGCGGTCAGACTACTCGCCTCCCATGACGATGATTCGGGTTCGATTCCCTGTTTCCCCATGTGGCTGTTAAGATTCCACTATACCACTGATGTACAAATTCTTTGTTGTCTATGTTTTAGATTTTAAATAAAAATATTTGTTCGAAGAACCAATTTAATGTAGGCCTATATATTTTTTAACATTTCTGCCCTGAATTTGTTTTATGCGTTAAATGCAAATTTAGTGCAAACATCTTAAAGAACACATACATTAAATTGGTTCTCCAAACAAAAATTTTTATTTATACTCTAAAACAAATTTTATGGCTTTAAAACAAATAATTTGTACATCTGGAGTGTAGCGGGATCTTAATATGGGAGGCGTTACCGTTATCCGGGCGGGTTTCATCTCGAGATGTTCCATGTTTTCCCCGCTGTTGCATTCCATCACTGTTCGTACCCACGTCTTGTAGATAGCATCAAGGCCATGCTATTTAACTTGGAATTATGTTAAAATTAATTACTACTAACTGGATTGATTTTAAATTGACTTTAAAATAAAAAGTTTTATTCCTATAATTCCTCGGGTAATTTTAGAAAGAAAAGTTCACTCACAATATTTGTCAAATGTAACTACTGAAGTTGTTAGTAAAGTCCTGCTAATCGTGATAAAGACCTGTTCGTGTCACCACAATTTTCGGACTAACCGGAATTTATTTCAAAATTCAGTTGCAATCGATTAATTGATTGATCGCTGTAACATAGAATTTTCTTATGAGCCTGGATATGTGTGTGCATACCATAGTGGGTGCGTGTTTCTGATCGATTAGTGAGTAATGTGGTGACATGGGGCCAGTGTATTGCGGCAGCCAACTTTATGAGAAGTCCCGACAGCTAAAAGTTTGTAAGTACGTTATGCCTGTACTCTGCTGTTATTAAAAATTCCAATATTTTCTACACATTGTAACATTTTGTCACTTCATTATTGCAGCGGAAAACACAAACAGTTTAAATTTGGTTAATTATTATCTTTCCCTGCAAACTCGTTCGGATTATCCGGATGATCAGATTAACGAGGTACGAATTAGCGGGACCCCACGGTATTAAACATAACAAATTGGTGAAGTTACTTGCATGACGGTATTCTTCCAGATACTTCACGAATAATAATTGATTGGAAAGTATATTTTTAAAATTAATCCATTCAGTTGTACTTACTTATAACGTTGCTGCAAGTTATCTGTGTAGAGTCCTTAACTGCTAATAATATTCAGTTAAATCAATTTGTAGGTTTGAGCACGAAGTGGTATTTCGAGAAGGACGAATGCTACCAAGTTTTTTTTCCTACTGCAAACAGGTACGTTTTTTTACTTCCCTACCTCACGTCTAGGGATTCCCCCCTCCCTCACCCTCAAACACGCAGTTATTGCGTGTCTTCACCCCGCAGATTGGTTTGTCGTCGCCATGCTCTTCACACCCAGCTCTTCCAGTCTCTTCATCTCCCAGTGGCTTTGGCAGCCTGAATCCTCCCTTATCTCGTCCATAAATCGCATTCCCGCCCCACTACTATGACGTCCCACCAACCCCTGCCCCTGCTATCGTGAGTTGCAAGTCTGTGCTTGGCAGGTCGCCCATAGCTGCTGCCGCTGCGTGGGGTCGCGCGTTACCATCCCCATAAGTAGGAGTCATGCTCACAAAAAAAAAACTTATTTGAATATACGTTGATATTACTTGGTCATCGATCGGATACGCGTCATACAAACGTAACATTTTATCGGGGTGTCTTATTTGATAGATAGGGTATGGCAGGCATAGTGTAAATTCTTTCCGACCTGAGCATGTGAACAGAGGCGAAGCCTGAAGTGTCCCAGAGCATTCACTGCTAAGCAATGACTTTACACTTCTCTGAGTTGTGTGTGGAACATTATACTGGTAGATTCGAGCCAGTAGTGCAAGAGATGAAGAGCGTATCCACCAATAATAGACCATGTTCTCAGCAATGAGTCTTCATTGGGTGTGACTGGCGGGTGCAGTAATTCAACGTTCTCAATGTGTATAGTTGTATTCTGTTAGAGCTTGTCGTGGAACACTATCAAGTTCACCACTGCAAGTAAAAAAAAAAAAATATTTTCCTGAAAGAAAGTCTATATATAGTTAATAAAATAATGTGTAGGACAACTTTTTTTATAATCTTTCCACTACGATATTTTATAAATTTTACAATGCTTAAAATACGCGTTTCATGATGTAAGAAGATAATTCCGAAGAAATCTTACATAATTAAGCAGACGTACCACACATAAAGTCGTATTGGAAAATTGAATAAACTTAATACAGATTTTCTCCCAGTTACTGACATAAAATTTTTCCACTTTGGACTTTTGTGGAACAATATTGTCATTTAAATACGTCTGGCGTCTACTGTGAATCACTGCATAAATTAAAAGATACTGTGATTTCTATCACTAATAAACTTGAAGCATGAAATGGGAAATTATTTTATCCTAATAACTAAAGCAACGATTTTAAGGCGAAACATTTTTATGCCACTTGGTTTCAGTGCCTACATGGACATATGCATCTGTGCTTCATGGTGATGATTGGGAGTTTTAACTCTCACTAATCTCACAAGTCGTGGGGTTATACTGGCAAATCAGACGTATGGTGTCACAATAGCCTTATTCTGATTGGTCCAGTCAAATGAGGGACTTGTACGGACAAAGGCACACTGCAATTAACAAATAACAACGAAGCAGTGCTGCGGTAGTGTACGCAAGTTACGGAAACAAAATTGTGAAATAATATTTTCGCGATAAATTTGTGACTACTAATATCATATTCACGATTTTTTTTAAAATAACCATCCCTTCGGAAGGTCGGAAGGTTCTCAATAAGTGTCCATCCAGAGTTTAATTTTATAAACGGAATTTGAAGAGTAAAAATAATAATATGTTATGTTTTGCCAGGACGTTAATTTCTGGGTACGGCTAATCTATACACAGTGTTTATTCCTTGCACTGCAATGTTTCTATTTAAAATTTTCGGAAAAAAATCTGAATAAGGAATGACGATAAATGCTGTCCGCTGAGTAGAACATTAGGAAACTACAATAAAATGTGACAATGTGGCACATAACTGATAGTAGGAGCCATGTTCCTGACACTATAGGGCGTTCGGGATAAAGTGAACACTAATAATTTAACCTTTGAAAAATATCACTAGCCGTTAATGCATATCATTCAATGTTCCCTTACTACTTGTATGATTGGCAGCAAGATCACGCAATATAGTTCCGTGTATTTTCCTCTTTAAATGCAACAATACTGAAAGAAAATCAACCTAAAACGACATAATTGTATCCTATACAATTAAAGAACATTTTAAAATCAAACCTTATAGGAACCTACCGACTGCACAATTAATCTTACACGCGCAAACATCAAGGGCTGTATTCAGAAATAATTTTAGTTATGGTTTAAAAGATAGTCATGGTTTAAATCGCCATATTAAGTCATTACTTGCGATTTTCCGTATTCAGAAAGCGCAATTAGAGGCGACTATTTTAGTATGGTTTAACTAGTCATGGTTTAAGTTAGTCAAGGCGGGTGACTAGTTTAAGGTGTGATAAACCTGAACATTTGCCAAGTTTGGAACAAATATGGCGGCATCTTATCGTTTAATTTATCACTACGAGTAATTTCAGCATGGCAATTCAAAAAACGTAAAATAAAACAGCAGATATTGCCGTTTTCTTAAATTATATACTAGCAGTTAATTGTATTTACGGAACAATGCTTGAAAACGTTCTAATGAATATAAATTATCTTGTCTTTTAGGATTTATTTTACCATAACGTGTTTATATTTTACGATGTCCAAAATAATTTAAATACAAAATTAGTTTGTCTTTTCTGTTACGAAGTCTTCTCCGTTACTGCATATTGTATTTTGACGCTACTGCTGTTACACGTAATAATATTGACAATTCACAAGCAACATAACCAAAAATACTTCAGCAGACGATGGAATGAGAACAAAACGCTTGACTAATCGTCATGACAACGGGCAGTTTTGCGATGTTGCCAAACCTTTCACGTGTCTTAAACTGTGACTGGTTAGTCACTGCTAATCATGGTCTATAGTTACAACAAAAGTGCTTCTGAATACGATTTGTTAGTAGTTCTTAGTCAGGGGTTTAGTCGTGGTCTAGTTAATCTATACTTAGACCAGGTTTAGACCTGGTTTAACGAAATGTTTCTGAATACGGCCCCAAGTGACGTGTCCAGAGGGGTTAGACACGTCCCGTCGTTAGCCGTTGCGCGCGGAAAGATACGAATTGGCTGAAAATAGAACTTTAGCAGGGCTTTTCTGAGTGCTCACTTTATCCCGAACCACCTATAGTAAAGAGTTTACACAAGCGTCATGTTATGAAGTGGACTTGCGACGTGTACGGAGTCTGCGTGCTGCACATCGTCTAGGCCTAGTTTATTTTATTGTCGCTCCGTGATAAGTGCAAGGGACGGCGTGTTTATGTTCCATTCTCCCTCTGCCGGGACCTACTTCAGTCGCGATCAATAACCCACCAGCAATAAACAACCCGAAAACAAGTCTAGGACACCGCCTTAAGGCTCTTTGCAAGTGGCACATTTTTTCTTTGAGTTTTAACGATTTTACATGGCTATACACCATGATATGAAACGAAATTATATAACATCACGGAACAAACTTGCAATGAAAATTAAGAAAAAAATAATCAGTCACAATGGTAATCACGTTCTCGAGTTTTTTTTTTTTTTTTTTTTTTTTTTTAAGATAAAGTTCATCCGTGAAGAAATGTATCTGTAATCGTGAAGCTTCTAACGTTTGCCTAACAATATCCCCTTGACAAATTTCCATGAATCTTCTTCACTGTGTGCTGATGTCATTAAAGATTCATTACAAGATGCTAATCTAAATGGTAACAAGCTTAATTTAGAATTTTCTACTGCAAAATATAGGAATTTTAGATCAACATTATTACTCTAATTTTAATATTTTGCTCGTGTATTACTGTTTTTTCACACTTGTACTTCTTGGAAATTTGTTACAGAAGAAATACAATTTTCTGAACGTACAGAAAATAATTTTTGACCTACTTGAATATCATTAAAATGGCCGTCTGCCTTTGCTGCAGAGTTGCGTGCATAACTTCGACAGATACGAGTTTCCCCGCAAAATACCCAACAAATCAGGGATAGCATTTAAAAAAAAACGTATTAGCGTGTATACTCATTTAAGGCCTTCCAGTAATATTCAAAGCTTAATTTTCCGGAAATTAAAATCGAGGAGAAAAACGTGTTTTGCGGCCCTTGTTAGGAACAAAAATGGAGTCGATAAATTTTGAGAATTAGTTTGAGAAGACGTAACAGTTGAAACATCTGTACACGTTCATTACTTTCGCAATTGGGCCACAGTTAATGAAACTCTTCCTTGAGGACTGTGAACCAATAGCAGACGTGCACGAAAACACTCAGTGACTGCCGCGCTACCTTGTCACGTGTACAACTGACCATTCACTGGAGCAGCAGACAATATACAAGTAGCTGAGGACACAGTGTACACAGGACTGTGGAGTCCAGTCAGCTGGTCGTTGAAACCGCGACATTTCCGGTTCTTTATACATAAATATTTGTGCACTAACTTGCAAATGTTAAATATAAGCACGTACAACACAACTTCGTTCCTAAATAGTACTTAATTAATATATGACGTTCCTAATGAATGTTTCATAGAGGCTAGTTTTCTGCGAGAAAACTGAGCGCTAGTACAGTGACTTGTGCCTAGAGGATAGGCTAAGGCCGCCCTTATCTCTTCAGTTGTCTAGGCCTCACAATCGAGAAATACGTCTACCCTGTCACCTTAAATTATCTTCCTCAAAAATAGAACATAAATGTTCTTAAAAAAATTGTGCTCGTGAAACCATTTTTGGTTTTGTGTCGAAATGCATATTCATTCATGTATTTTATTTCAATTGGGCTTAACGTCTTGTAAACAAGGATGTAATTAAATACGTTTATACATCTTGAAACAATGACAGGAACTAGGAGAAGAATAAAACCATGGATTGTGTTAAGAAAATTTCCCGCCATTCAACTGAAGGATTTTAAGAAACCATGGGAAACACAAACCAGGATGATTGGAGTTGGGAATCGAACCTGGACCTTCTGTTACGCGAGTTGTTTGTGTTATCGTTGCTTTGATAACACATGTCCTTGTTTGCCAACGTCTGTAAGACATTCCTTGTAAACTTTCATGACAATAAACCTAATGTGGATAAGTATTAAACTATTGAGTCTAGACACATAAAATAAATAAGCATGTACATATTTGTCTAGGTAAACATTTTGTAACGCTTCTGTTTCAGTGCACTTTTACTCGTATGCTATTTTGCTCTTCTTAATGGACGATTTGAGGTACACGCCGTCTGACGTCACACCGCAGGGGGAGAGTACTGTGGGAAACAAAGCTTGTTTACAAACATACTGATTTGTTAGTCGGTGATGGCAGAAATAAAAAAAAATTGCGCACTCATAGACTTGCACGCAAGTGTAAAAGATATTAGTTTAATTTCGTGGTTAAGATACGCGAATGCATTCAGTCATTTTTTACCTGAAAAAGTGGCTAATTTCGAACAAATAATTCTTTTCTTTACATACGTCTCATCCTGGACATGTGAAACCAAACTCCTGTTATGAAGGTTATAAAGTATTCGGTTGCGGTATCCATGGATGTAGGAATTGTATCCCATGCCAGACTGGAGCTCCACCTCATTTAAAATTGCCATCCCCGTTCTTAATAGCGTTTCGTTTGTTAATTATTGTAGTTTAGCGGCTTATTACCAGTGGCTGTGTTGCTGAGCAACGACTACACACAACACCGAGTTGTCTGTAGAACCGTTAGACTATCAGAGGCAGGTATACAACCAGTAACGTACAATATGTAAGGAACGAATTCTTCAGTAATATACCTCGCTCTCTATACAACACCAGTGCCACGTGCTCAGAGTGTATACAGTGTTAACACTGCACACGTTGGAACTAGGGCTGTTCATTATCAAAAATTGTCATATCGAAATCGAATTCAACTGCATACTCAATATTTTTGGTATATTGATGCTAACAATAATATCGTAACTTTTCGGTTAATCAATGGCACTAACTTTTTAGTACATAGATACGCTGATGTCACCGCTTTTTAGGTATAAATTTTTTGATTTCGGTTTTTATTAATTGCGTTTATCGCCGATGTGGCACGTTTAATAAACGTAGCGCCATTAGAGGCATTAAAATTCCAGAGAAACCTGTAAACTGATGCATATTAATACGTGACATGAAAACGAAGAAAGTAAAATGTGTGTGTGTATATATATATATATATATATATATATATATATATATATATATATATATATATATATATATATATATATATATATATATATAGCAAACTAAAATAGTGTGAGACTAAATAGATTTAACGATGGTAACAGACAGCGCCAGTCATTAATTATTTCGCTTATACCTTTCTAACCGTTAGTATCACATATTATCGGCAAAATAACTGCCAGTTTCGATGAATTTGTAAATTTAGATTAGTATTGCTAATTTATATGTAAGATGCACATCTTGGTATTTCGACAAGCTGTGTCTCAGCCTGAAGACGGAAATAGATCGCAGATCCCGAAACGTTGCAATTTTTCAAATTTTAACTTGTGTCGTGTTGTCTCTTGTTTTTTGCTTGTTGTCCACTGTCCACTGTTTTTTGTCTACTTTCATCTTTTTTTCATATAGGGAATATGGTTTTCTTTGTGTTTGGCTTTTGTGTCTGGGTGTTTTCGAAATTTGACTAAATTCTATCTTTAGAATTCTCGCTATCAAATATAATTAAACGAAAAAAAGTGGCGAATTCCTCGGGGATTGATTTTTTACGTTTTGTTTCTGTTTTTTTTTGTGTTTATTGTACTTTGTCATTCAACAGTAGTTTGGTCAACAAAACATGATCAATGGCGTATGTCCACAAATCAATAAATTCTTATTGTAAACTCCTATTGCAACAAACATTTAAAAATCTCATATTGATAGTTATCAGTTTGTTTAAATACTGAAGTAGTTTTCGGTATATTGGCAATATCTATATATCGGTAAATTCGATAATATCGTTTATTATCGATATATTGTTATGTATCGGTATCTTAAAATACCGAAGTCGTTTTTGGTATATTATTAAAATCGACATGCCAGTGATTACGACTGTAACACCGATATTTCGATATTTAAAGATTTAGATATTGGTCAGATTTTATAATTTTGATATCAATAAGTATCGATATACCGAAATATCGAACAGTCCTACTAGGTACACGACCAAGCTACGCTACTACTTGGTATAGCTGCACTGGTTTGGTAGTGATACAGGCGAAAAGGATAGGAAAAGGGAGGGGGGAAGGGCGGTCAAACCTGTATTAATGAACCATCGAAAATTCGAATGAAGTAACAGGGAGATCATAAACTGCACTACAGTCAAGTAAAATGTTCGTGTCAATTATGCTGTCCTAGTGATGCCATATCCCGTCCGTTATCACTGACGAGCATGTCTTCTGTGCATGATAACACTCTAGTCTCATCGTCTATTTATCTCAGTTTCGCTAGTTAAATTGTTCTGACCTGTGTCTCTGACAGGCACATGCCCACGTACTATAAAATGTAGGAACATTTGTTCCACTAACACAGGAAGCTCTTGTAAACTGTCTCATACGTTATATAACTCGGCGTAGAAATTATACTCGTCCAGTGGGCTATCATGTCGGCATGGTGTTCACAAACTTATTTCCATTGCTGTAAAACTTTTTGTGGTTTGACAACTTCTTAAAAAATATTGATTTTAATGTTGAAGGTATGTAAACGATGTGACATCGAAAGATAATGAAGTGAATATACATAGACTTATTTAATGTTTCTTTGCAAATATAATTTTTTCAGCCGCTTGATGTATTACTTTTACAATTTGTTTGTATTTTACATTTAATTGGCTTACTTTTCTTAACTTGCTGACCTGTTAATGTGTTTTAAATAGTACTGTGTTTTATATAGCCTAATATTTACAGATTTGAGTATGAGTAATAAGTGTTTAAAACTGTTTATCTGCAAGAAAATTCCCCTTAGGTTCAGATGATAGATGAAAAGTGATTTATTTGGTAACAATAATCTTACTGTTTTTTACCACTATTTTGGTGACTTTGAATGGGAAACTATTTCTTCTTGACAGCCAAAACCTAAAACAAATTATTTGAAATTATAAGGGATGGATAATAACTAGTTGTATCATTAAACTGTTTATGGGTATTTCTAAAAGAAAAAAAACAATGGAAGAGAGGTCCACAAACCGTTATTTTTACTCTGAAAATAATTTTCCTCCCTTTTTTCCTCTGCTCTCATTTTTTCTGTTACCAATTATTCGAAAACATGCATCATTCAAGGCGCGATTAAAACCATTGGTTATATTAAGGATATTCCGACTTATGATAAGCCTATGGTTGATCTAAAACATGTTGTTTTGTCCGCGGCAAATAAAAAAAACGTCTGTATTGAGCTGGAATCATTAAGACAGCGCAGGATTACGTGTTCCGTTGTTCCTCCACCCCGAGAGATTTGTGCGATAATTACTGGGCGTACCGAAGGGCGGGGTGTAATGACGTGTTGGCTGGAAATGTTCCCTAACCTGCGAGTAGAGGGAATATTGGATTTCAGCCCGGAGCGGAGCGAGTCTTTGGTGTCCAGCTGCGGTGCAAAAACACCACATGCAAATAAAAAAGGAAATCGACACATTTTGCGGAGGAACCGAACATTACAAGTACTACGGCAGCATATATACATAGACTAACTGTTAGCTTTATCGTGCACAGAGCGGGAGAAAATTCACGTTTAAAAATAAGTATTCGTTTAGGAAGGTGGAATGTTTTCACGTAGGCCTATGATAATTGAGCCCACCTGTCGTAAAGGTAAGAGATTTTATTTTCAATTGAAATTTTGCACTGCAAAACAGAGATACAAATTCAATACCTTATTGCTTAAAACTACGATAATTTTATGTATTTTACAGTAACATGTCCGTTTAGTGTTCTGTTAAGTTAAGTAAGTTGCCAAAATTACTGAAATTAAAACTGTAAAATTCTTACAATATAATAATTACAGTTTAACAGCCTCAACACTGGTACGCTATGTATTACGTCAATTAAAAAAATATTTTTTTATCGTAGTTGAAAGTGCTAGGAAATTACTGATGCGTTATCTCACTACTAAAAAATTACGTTTTATAATAATGTGCATATTTAGTTCTTAATAAACGTTGTAGGTTATACAGTATTCAATAATTGGCGACAGAGAATTAGCATTCATGTTATATATTCTATAATGTTCATAGTTGCTCTTATTAGTTCGTATAGCGTAGGCGTATGTAAGACATTTAACTAAGTGACTATTTCAGTATTTTTCAAATCTATCAAAAAATCTAAGAACAGAAAGGCACTAAGAAGAATGTTAACACGAATGGCTACACGGCATGAACGATGGACGAAAACTTGTGACTAACACACCTCGGCAGTGTCTGTGATGAATACCTTCTCGGAGCTATGGCCAAAAATTTGAACCATATCATGTCACGGGTCACAATGAATTACTTTCACTTTGACTACTTTTTAAGAGCTGAAAATGTGTGTAATTTCTTCTAGTATTATTACATACAGTTATTTGATAGTTTTTTTCTCAGGTCATTATCCTTATATCATTAGCATTATATGGGCCCCGATTTTCTCAGCTTTCGAGAGAATTATTTTTCTAAACTCAGTCATGAGCCGATAACATAAAATTGATCTGTAACTTTGTTGCAAATTGGTTTTCCCATCTAATTAAATTTTTCGAGACAAGCGATACACATATTTTAACTAATATATCAATTGAATGGAAGTTTCGTTTATTAACGGCGTGCATCGAAAAATTCCTTTTCATTAGTGACGTGCCAACATTGCAGGAAACGTTTTAAAATAAGATAACAATTATAACACCTACGAAGCACATTTATGTACAAGTTTCACATTTGATAAATTACAAAATTTGAAAACAGGTATAGTTAAAATTATTTATATCTTTATGTAATATTAACAGATTGTACAATGTATATCATAAATATATATAATTTCCATCTCACAACCCAGTATCATAATGTCTGTAAGTAACTATTCAACCTATTTACTCTGTATGTGATTTTAATCTCTCAATTTTGGTTGCTACTATATAAAAATATTTTTTTTTAATCTTGAAAAATGTATTTAACTAAGTCGCAAGCGTGCAGGGTGAACAAGGTATTCATAAGATTTTTTGGCTTTTGAAAATGTGTTTTTATTATAAAATAAATGAATGGCACCAATCATTTGCCATTCCAGTCAAGTATAAAGTACGGGCGCCACCCAATAATTAAGCAAACATTTAACAAATATTTGCTTTCATAATATTCGGCAACTTTCATTTATTACGATGTAAACGTTTTATAGGAAGGAATGTTAAAATCATTTACATCGTGAAACTTGTTCGAACTGTAAAATACAAAATATATAATTGTATGTACATACAAAATATATTGCTAACGATATAAATGAGTGGCAAAACACAATAAAACGCGCGCAGGCACAGGCCTAAAAGGAAGCTCATAAAAACCTGTCAGAGCAGAACTTAATAGACTTCACGATTTTTCACTGTAGCCGCCTTGACGACACATGTCGAGTTACCATACAAAGCCGGCTACGCGGGGACAGAAGGATAGTATAACAAGATAGTCGGTGTCGCAACTTAGAACACACATACATACACACCCTCGCCAGGTCAGCAACAAACTTCTCGCCCAAAAAATTAATATCAAATATGAGTCAAGTTTGAATGTGATCTGTCAGTATTTCTTTGTTTTGGCTTAACTGTATCTGCGAGACGTAGAATGAATGGTGATGAAAGTGAAAATGAAAACGTCTTTTGATGGGAAAAATAAGTTTACATTATGTTCTATGTCTCTATTTACTCCGGGCAGTATTACACGGCCTTATCCCTCAGCATAAACGTGCGTGAACGCGCGAACTTTTATAAGACGGAGAAAAGTGACTTGTCGTGTACCAATATCATGTTAAATGATTTCTACTTTTTAGTTTTTAATGATGAAGAGAATTATTTAAGATGGAGGAGGGTAGAAAAACAAGCATGCTGGGTACCTAGTAGTGTCAAAAAGCTGGACCCTCCACATTCAGATATTGAAGAAGAGAACGGGAAAGTGGGAATAATTTTTTCGGTTTATTAGTTTTCAAGGTACACTTCAATCGCTTTAACAACTAATTATTTTGTTGGTATTGTTCACAGTTTTTGAGGCTCCTGCAAGTGACATTGTTAGTCTAAGATGTTCTTCCCATGGAATAGTAGGTGGCGCCAGTCCACAAAAGAAAGATCACATCTCTGATTCGAGGATAAATATAGGTATGTGTTGACTGTTGTGTACATCGGCATATTGCTACGTGTTAAGTTGATGTTTATATTACTGTATATCAAACGAGTATTGGTAATTTAAATTTTTTATTTTTATTTCCTTACAGAGTTTAAAGAGAAGTCCGAGGTTACAATACGAGAACTTCGAATCATTTCACCATTCGTTGGAACAAATTCAATTGAATAAAATAGAAGCTGAGAAGCAAAGAATAAGCTTGGAGTGTCTGATGGTTATTGTAAGTAGTCTTAAATATCTTGTCAGACAAGGACAAGCAATTTTAGGTCATGCGAATGATGAAGGAACCTTCATTGAATAGCTTAAGGTTGGAAGAGAAGATAAGTAAGCTATTATACAGTGGCTCCAGAGACAACAAAGTTATACGCATCCTGTTATGCAAAATGAAATAATCCAGCTCCTTGAACATGAGGCAGTTAATGCTATCACTGTGAAAATTAATCTGAGTAGTCCTATAGTGTATTATATGATTTGTGATGGTACGAGAGATATTTCAGGAGACGAGCTAGAGAGCATTTGTATACGTTGATGTGACAACAATTTATAGCCTCAAGAAAGATTTTTAGGGTTTTGCCAAACTGCAGTAACTGCTGGAGAAGCCATTGCATAACTAATTTGAGATGCTCTTGTCAGACTGCAACTTCCACTTGCAAATCTTAGGGGCAATACATACGATGGAGCTGGAAACATGAGTGTTATCAATAAAGGTGTTCAGTCTGTCATAATTGGAAAGCCACCATTGGCTAGTTTTGTTAACTGTGGAGCTCACTGCTGTAACTGAGTAGCGAAGGAAAGTTTCAATTCTTCTAATATGGCAATAAATGCTATGTAATGGGCCAATGAGTTGGGAAAACTCTTTTCCAAGAAAAAGGCTAAAGCTGTGTTTACCCACATCCAAGAAAATGAAAACCACTGATCTGTTGAAAATAGTGTCAAAATTAAACCACTACCGCAAGTCCCAAACAGAAGAAACTGTGAAAATATTTGGCCTGACTCTTCAAACCCTAAAAGAGCTGTCAGAACATGGTTAGGGAGCTAGCAGTCTGCTTAGTATATTTGAGAATGGAGAAACATATCTTGGTCTGATCATGGGCAAACAGATGATTGATATTCTTGAAATCCTAAACAATTCGTTTCACGAAGTAAGAATATTCTAGCAGGCTTTACATTGTATCTTCAGACAGTTGTTGATGGTTTGAACAAGCTTAGATGTGATGAAAAATTTTCGTCTATTTTTAATGATTGCACTAAGAAGATTAATGAGCTTGATTTGAAACCTTTGTCATTTCCAAGACATAGGAAACTACCAAAACGGTTTGATGGAACAGGTGAATCGCATGTTAGCCAATCATGTGCAGAACACTGCCGACAAGAATACTTTGAAGTCATTGACACAGCTACAATGGGACTTCAAATTTGAATACACAGTCAGTCAGGAGTAAAAAAAAAAAAAAAAAAAATTATTTCAGAGCATGTAACCATGAAAGGA